>JBCFYV010000656.1:0-141892 GCA_039000515.1 Timema cristinae
TTACACAGTTTTAGCAGAAAAATATCAACTCGACTACATTTTTGGAATCAGTTGTGTGAATATTAGTGTTTTGCAATGAAACTGTTTAAAAAATCTTTATCTCTCAAACCAGACAAAGAAAAATAAATGTTCTCCTCTTGTGAATTTGTTTTTTTAAAAAACTTGGTTTATAATTTTATTATCGTTTTTTCATGAAAAATACTTTTAAAACTTAATCTAAAATTTCCTACTTAATTTCAAATCATTGCGAAAGAAAACCCTAATTAAAAAAATCAGGGGCCCGCTTGCTGACCGAAAGATCAAAGACTAGGCAACTACCTTAATAAACGGGACTGAAAGGATGGGATCGGTCCAATTCTTTTTGGGTGCAGGGGTTTTTTTAACCCTAAATGTTTTCCATCACCCTCCACCAAAATTAGGTAGTATCAAAAACCCCAACCGACTCTTCTCTAACACAGTAAAAGAATAAAAAAGGGAGAAAGTTTTAGAGAGGAAGGGGGGGGGGGAACACAAATACTAAAGAGATTTTACTCAACTCAAATAAAGGTGCTCTGTAAAGATTATTTCCATTTTTTTTTTTTCGGGGTTTTATTGGAAAGCTTATTTAATATCCTTCATGTTTTTCGAAAATTCGAAATATTATTTTATTATTAGCACCGCGTCTTCTACCCTTGGGGTTAAACGCCTTACCAATTTGAAAGGGGTAGGGTGTTTGTGAATAAAATAAAGGGACTACAGTTAATTGGAATCCAAACCATGATGGGACCGCATTCCCCCATTCACAAATGCTTGTCAGGGGTAAAGGAAGGGGTTTGAAAATCAAAAAAATTGTCCCGGGGACTGGGGAACGCCCCCCGGGCCGCCAGCTAGAAGTTGACACCATCCCCCAAACCCATACAAAAATAAAGTAGGGGGGGATAGTAAATACGAAATTAAGAGAAAGTGTTCCCACTTTCGTGGAGGGAATGACAATTAGAGTAAAAACACTTCTTTCAGGACCGGATTCAACTGAATTTGTACACAGGCCCTATAAAATAAAACAAAAAAAACATAATTTTAATGTGTTCATTCAAATTTTGAGAAGGTTTTGTATGTATAAAGTTGTAAAATGAATATATTACATATATGTGTTAGCTAAAATAAAAAATAAAAGATGTGTAATATTATGCATTCCCCGATACAAAAATGATTGATAAGGGGGACATAGACTAAAAAAAATATGTTTAATGAAAAAATTGGGCAAAAACAATAGATAAAAAACTTCCATAAAAATTTGGGGGAAAAATATTTGATGCAGTATTTATACTTATCTTAGATAAGTTATTTTATTTTGAGTAAGGGGAAAAAAAATTTAAATTTTTATTTTAAAAATCATAACTTTTAAAATAAAATTTTTTTTTTTTTTAGAAAATTTTCTTAAAAGGGGTTTTCAAATTGAATATATATATATATATATATAAAGTATTTATAATATTATATTTATATTTTTATTTACATTTTTTTAAATAATTATTATTTATCTGATAAAAATATTTTCTTTCGTACAAAAAAGTTCCTAGGAAAATGACGATTCAAATTTTTGTCAAATAAACAAAGAATTTCTAATACATTTTGTTTTTAAAAAAATTGGGCCTAGTGGTTTTAAAATCAGAAGGTTATTTTCATAGGAAGTGTACCCGCATTTCGGGGGGAACGTAGAAAACATTTGAAAAAACCCAATTTTCACTACCCCAACTGAGATTCAAACGTTTTTTTTTCCCGTCATTTGCAGCTATTTCACTGAAAAATAGTGCGTTAGACCAAAAGTCACCAAAGCGTGTTTTAACATTTTTAAAATTTTATAAAAAAATAAAGTTTTAAATTTGACATCAAATATAATTAAAAAAAAAAAGGGTTTAAATTAAAGTTTGAAATTCTTGATAGTTACAATCCCGTGGTGTAACTATAGGGGGGCAAAATGCCGCAGGTCCACGCCCAAAATTTGACCCCACCACCAGGCCACCCATCAAAAATTTTTCGAAAAAAATAAGAGCGTTTCTTTTGGGTTATTTTTTTTAGTAAAGACTTTTTATTCAATAAAAAAAATTAAAAATATTACTTATTACGCAAAATTTGTGGTACAATTTTCTGTAAAATCAATAGAAACAGCTGAAAGGTCATTTCAAAACTTTACTAAAATTTATTTAAGGAGCACATAACAAGAGGGGTTTGGGGGATTAGCTATGATGTCTGTTGAACTGCCCTACGTTTCCTTTGGGGAAATTAGAAAATTTTCACTGAGATCAAGTTTTTTTTTAGTTTCTAAAATTTTTAAATATTGATATTTGATTAAAAATTTTTTTTTAAAATTTTTTAATTAGTTGTTTTTAGTAAATTTTAGTTTTAGTTTCAACAAAAATTTGAAATTTTTCCCGCAATTTTTTTATCAAAACTTTAGGGGTTTAGAATCATTTAGAGGGGTTTATCCTCAAGGGGTTTACACTCTTTCTCTCCACGCAAATGTGGGTACACTACCTCTAAATTAAACCACACTCATTTTACTACTAAAAAAATAATTCCAATAATAATGTCAAATATTTTTTTTATAATCTACAATTATACTAAGATTTAGAGAGGGTGGGGCCCTTTTTTCTGGAGTACCCACCATGGTCTGTTCCCTCATAGTTACACGTGTGCCCCGTTACCTCTTAGTTACACCGGGTGTCCTTTACCTCATGTTTACACCATGTGTCCATTCTGCATAGATACACCATTTTCCCCTTTACGGGCATAGTTACCCCATGGCCCCGGTTACCCAATTAAAAGGAAAGGGTCCTTAACTCAAAGTTACCCCCATGTGTCCGTTACTGCAAAAGTTAAAAACCAAGGTCCGTTCCCAGCATATTTAAAAACCATGGGACCGTTACCGCATAGTTACACCAGGGGTCCTTTAACCCATAGTTACACCATTGTCCGTTACTGCATATTACCCCGGGGGGGCCTTTTACTTCATATTTACCCCAAAGGGCCCGTTAACACATAGTTACCCCATGTGTCCTTTTACTGCTTTAGTTACACCATTTGCCCTTTTTACTGCTTTAGTTACACCAGGGGCCGTTAACCAATTTAAAACCCCTGGCCCCATTATTTCTATTTTACCCCCGGGCCCATTTAACTTCATAGTTACCCCGTTTGTCCTTTACCGCATAGTTACAACAGGGACCTTTACTTCTTATTTTTAAAACCCAATTTCCCGTTAACTCATAGTACACCAGGGTTTTTCCGTTACTCATATTTCCCCCAGGGGACCTTTTACCTCACAGTTAATCCAGGGGTCCATTCCCGCTTAGTTACCCCAATTGTCCTTACTGCATATTTAAAAAAGGGGGCCATTACTGCATATTAAAACCATGGGCCCCGTTAGCCCCTAGTTACTCCATGGGCCCGTTAAACCCCTGTTACACATGTGCCTTTAAATTTCATAGTTAAAACCAGTGTCCGTTACCGCATAGTTCCCCAAAAGGGACCTTTACAAAATGTTAAAACCCCCCATGGGTCCGTTAACACTTTTTTTTACACCCTGTGTCCATTCTGCATATTACACCAGGGTGTCCGTTACTGAAATAGTTAAAACCAGGGAAACCGTTACCTCACAGTTAACCCCGGGCCCAAATTACCCATGGGTTACACCATTTGTCCATTACGGGCATAGTTAAAACCAGGGGTCCGTTTACTGCAAATTACAGCAGGGGCCCAAATTAAACCTCATAGTTAAAACAGGGGTCCTTTTAACTGCATAGTTCCACCAGGGCCCCATTACGGCATATTTCCCCCAAATGGTCCTTTACAGAAATAGTTACACCATGGGTTCAATACTGCATAGTTAAAACCCCCAGGGTCCTTTAAAACCATATTAAAACCCATGGGGTCCTTTAACTGCATATTTAACCAGGGTCCTTTAAAACCGCCGATTTACAAAATTTGTGTTTTTTTGCATTTAAAACCATGGGACCGTTCCCGGGTATTTTACACCATTTTTCCCCGTTACGGGCATATTTTACCCCAGGGTCCATTTTTGCATAGTTAAAACCATGGGCCCAAAAACCGCATATTTTACACCATGTGTCCGTTACTGCATATTACACCTTTGGGGGGACCTTTTCCCGTAAAATTTACACCTTGGGGCCCCTTACTCCCTATTTTACCCAGGGGCCCTTTTTATTGCATATTTTACAACCCAATGGGACCGTTATTTTCATATTTTTACCCCGGTGTCCGTTACCCATAGTTACCCATGGGTCCTTTACTGCAAAATTTACACCAGGGGACCTTTCCCTCAATTTACCCCAGGGGCCCCAAATTAACGCAAGTTACCCCCATGTGTCCGTTACTGCAAGGACCCCATGGGACCTTTTACCGCATAGTTAAAACAGGGGTCCTTTACCGAATATTTTTAAAAAAAAGGGACCGTGACCCATAGTTAAAACTGGGGTTTTCCATTCCCCGGGCATAGTTAAAACCCATGGATAAATTAAACCTCCCTGGGTTTACCCCGGGGGCCCAAATTACTGCATATTAAAACCCATGGGTCCTTTAAATGCATATTACACCGGGGGACCCATTTTTTGCATTTTTTCACCTTTGGTCCATTTCTGCTTTGTTACACCAGGGGCCCGGGGAAACTGCAAGTTAAACCCGGGTCCATTATTTGCATAGTTAACCAGGGGACCCGCCCCGCAAAGTTACACCATGGTCCATTATTTGCATATTTTACCCCATGGCCCCTTTACTGCAATTTTAAAACCAGGGGTCCTTTTACGCATATTTTAAAACCAGGGGTTCCTTTACGGGCAAAGAAACACCGGGGGGCCATTACGGGCATAGTTACCCCCAAAGGGTCCATTACCGCATGGGTTACCCCCAGGGTCCATTCCCCGCATAGTTCCACCTGTTCCAAAACTGCATATTTTACCCCTTTGGGTCCTTTTAATTTCATATTTACACCAGGGGTCCATTACTGAAATGGGTTACCCCATGGGTCCTTTTCCCGCAAAGTTCCCCCAGGGGTCCAAAAATGAAATGTTCCCCCAGGGGTTTTCCTTTTCTTCATAGTTACCCCATTGTCCGTTACTGCTTGTTACAGCAGGGTTTCCATTACCGCATATTTAACACCAGGGGCCCAAATTACCCCCTATTTACCCCATGGAACCTTTACGCAAATTTAAACCATGGTCCTTTAAATTGCATAGTTTACACCTTTGTGTCCAAATACCTCATAGTTACACCTTTGGGAAAAATTACTGCATAAAAAACCCTGGTCCATTACTGCATAATACCCCAAGGGCCCTTTAAAATGCATATTACACCAGGGGCCCTTTTAACTCCATATTTCCCCCAAAGGGCCCATTACTGCATAGTTACCACCAGGGGTCCTTTTACCGCAAAATTTTACACCATGATTCCAAAAATGCATATTCCCACCAGGGGTTCAATTACGCATTGTTACACCATGGGACCGTTACTCCCCATAGTTACACCATGGTTTCCTTTAAACTGCATAGTTAAAAACCATGGGTCCATTATTTTGCATATTTACACTTTTGGCCCCTTACTGCTTTTTTTCCCGCATGGTCCATTACTCCCATAGAAATCGATGGGTCCATTACCGAATTTTTACACCTTTGGGACCTTTAACGCAAAAGAAACCCATGGGCCCTTTCCGCTATTTACCCCGGGGGGCCCATTACCCGCATAGTTACCCAGGGCCCGCTACTGAAAAAAAAAAGTTACAAAAGGGGTCTGTTACTGCAAAATTAAAACCCCTGGGCCCCTTTACTGCATAGTTACACAAAGGTTTTCCATTCCTGCATATTTTTACAGCAGGGGCCCATTATTTCCATATTTACCCCAAAGGGTCCGCTATTTACATTTTTTACAACCATGGCTATTACTGCTTATTTACAGCATGGGTAAATTTTACAGCATATTTAAACCCCATGGGCCCCAAAACTACAAATTTTACAGCAGGGGTTCCTTTCCGGGCATATTTAACCCCGGGGTCCATTACGCAAAAGTTACAAAAAAGGGTCCATTACCGCAAGGTTACCCCGGTAAAGTTACTCATATTACACTAGGGCCCCAAATTACGGCATTTTTTCCACCTTTGGGCCCAAAACTGGCATATTACAAAAAATGGGAAGGGTTACTGCTTTAGTTAACCAGGGTCCATTACGCTTGTTACACCATGTGCCCCGAAACCTCATATTTTCCCACCAGGGGGAAATTTACGCGGGTTTAAAACCCAGGGGTCCATTACTGCATAGTTCCCCCCCGGGGGGTCCTTTTCCCTGCAAAATTTCCACCGGGGGTTCATTTTTCATAGTTACACCGGGGAGGGTTTACGAATATTACACCAGGGGTCCTTTACCTCATAAAACAACATGGACCTTTTACCTAAATAGTTAAAAACCCAGGGTCCTTCCCGCATAGTAAAAAAACCAGGGGTCCATTACGCATATTACCCCAAAATGGCCCCTTACTGAAAAATTTCACTAGGTCCATTTTTCCCAAATTTACCCCAAAGGAGGGTAACTGCTAGTTAAAACAAGGGGTCCATTCTGAAATAGTTAAAACCAAATGTTCCGTTACCCCCAACGTTACAACCAAAGGGACCGTTTACTGCATAGAAAAAAACCTTGGTCCTTTACCTAAAAATTTAAAACCAAAGGAACCTTTAAACTGAAAGTTACACCATGTGCCCATTACGCATATTTTAAAAACCAGGGTCCTTTCCTGCATATTACACCATGGGTCCAAACCCCCAAATTTACCCCCAGGCCCGAAAATTTCCCCTTAGTTACACTAGGGGTCCTTTACCTCATATTTACACCAGGGGAACCGTTATTTGCAAGTTACACCTGTGTCCATTACTGCATAGTTATACCGGGGGTCCAATACGCAGAGTTACCCCCTGGGTCCATTACTGCAAATTAAGCAGGGGTTAAATTTACGGGCTTTTTTTTACCCCATGGGTTATTCCTGCATAGTTACACCAGGGTTTCCAAATTACGAAAAATTACGGGCTTGGGCCCATTATTGCATAGTTTACCCCATGGGTCTATTACGAAATATTTTACAGCAGGGGCCCCTTTTACTGTTAAAAAACACCACCCATCCGTTACTGCATAGTTACAAAAGGGGTCCATTACTGCATAGAAAAACCCCAAAGGCCCCCATTACGCATATTTTAAAAGAAAGGGGTTTCCAAATTACGAAAATTTAAAACCCCAAAGGGCCCAAATTATCCATATTTAAACACCGGGGGTTTCCCATTACCACATAGTTACACCATGGGTCCATTACGGGCATAGTTCACCATGGGTCAATACTGCATTTTTAAAACCAAAGGGCCCCGTTAGGCATGGGGTTTAAACACCATGGGTCCATTTACCGCATAGTTACACCAGGGGCCCCGCTACGGGCATAAGTTACCCCAAAGGGCCCAAATTACTCCCAATTTTAAACACCATGGGTCCATTCCCCGCATAGATACACCAGGGGTCCGCTATTTCTTTTATTTACCCCCTGGGTCTTTTACTGCATATTTTTACCAGGGGCCCCATTACTGCATAGTTACATCAGGGTCCAAAAAGAATAGTTACACGGGGGTTTCCCAAAATTATTTCATAGTTACAAGCAGGGCCCCATTAAGCATAGTTAAAAACCAGGGGCCCTATTACTGCATAGTTACAGAAATTTTTTCCCCCTTACGAAATAGTTTCCCAAAGGTCCTTTTCCCGCATATTTAACAACCATGGGTCCCTTACGGGCAAAATTTTTTTTTTTTTTTTTTTTTTTAAAAAACACCAGGGGTCATTTACTGCATAGTTACACCTTTGGGCCCGTTACTGCATATTTACAGCTTTGGGTCCATTACGCAAAATTTACACCAGGGGTCTTTACTGAATAGTTACAGAGGGGTTCCTTTACCGCATAGTTACACCAGGGGTTTTTTAAACTGCAAAATTACCCCAAAGGGTCCATTATTTGCATATTAAACCCCAGGGGCCCAAATTAAACCAAACATAGTTACACCAGGGTCAAATTACTGCATTTAAAAAGCATGGGCCCCTTTCCCTGCAATTTTCCCGCAGGGGCCCTTTTAAATTTCATGGTTACCCCTTGGGTCCTTTAAACTGCATAGTTACCCCTGGGTTCCTTTAAACGCATATTTACCAAAGGGTCCATTACTGCATAATTTTCCCCAAGGCCATTACTGCATAGTTACAGCATGGGTCCATTACTTGATATTAAAAACCAGGGTTCCATTACGAAATATTTTTTTACACCATGGGTCCGCTACTGAATTTTAACCCAGGGGTTTCTGTTACTGCATTTTTACACCAGGGCCCCTTACTCCCATATTTACATCATGGTCCATTATTTGCATATTTTACAGTATGGGTCCATTCCCGCATAGTTAATCCATGGGTCCATTACTGCATTTTTAAAACCCAGGGGTTCCTTTTCCCCCAAAATTTTTTAAAACCCCCGGGGTCAATTATGCATAGTAAAGAAAGGGGCCCATTACTGCATAGTTTCACCATGGGTCCTTTACCGCATAGTTACACCAGGGGTTCCCCCCTACTGCTATTTACCCCAGGGGTCTGTTACTGCATATTAAAACCCGGTCCATTAGTGAAATAGTTTAAAACCAGGGGTTCATTACTGCATATTTAACCCCAAAGGTCCATTACTGAATAGTTAATTCAGGGCCCTTTTACGGCATAGTTACACCATGGTACCTTTCCCCCCGCATAGTTTACACCATGGCTATTACTGAAATATTACAGCTTTGGCCCTTTTTTAACCTTTGCATAGTTAAAAACCAGGGTCGTTTCCGCATAGTTACAGTTTTGGGTCCATTCGGGCATATTTAAAAAAACCAAAAGGGGTTATTATTTCATATTTACAGCAGGGGTCCATTACTGCATATTACACATGGCCGCTACTGCAAAATTTACACCATGGGGCTTTTAACTGCGTATTTACAGAAAAGGGTTAATTTACAGATATTTTAAAAAACCAGGGGTCTAAAATTTACATAGTTTACAGAAAGGGCCCAAATTACTGCATATTTTAACCCCGGGGTCCATTACTGCATATTTACACCTTTTTTTCCTTTTACCGCATATTTTACAACATGGGACCTTTCCCTCATTTTACAACCATTGGTCCGTTACCTCATTTTTAAAACCATGGAACCTTTTACTGCATATTTTCCCCCCATTTGTCCATTAGGCATAGTTAAAACCCAGGGTCCATTACTGCATAGTTACACCAGGGTTTTCCGTTACCACATGTTAAAACCATGGGACCGTTACTGCATATTACACTAGGGGTCCTTACCTCATTTTTAACACCATGGGACCGTTACGCATAGTTACCCCATGGTCCATTACTGCTTTTTTTTTAAACCAGGGGTCCATTACTCCCAGAGTTACACCAGGGGTTCCCTTTACAACATATTTTACACCAGGGGTTTCCCTTTAACCGCATATTTTACCCCAGGGGCCCAAATTACGCAAGTAAACCAGGGGCCCCATTACTGCAAATTCCCCATCATGGGTAAATTTAATAAAAAATATTTTACACCAGGGTCCATTACGCATAGTTACCCCTTTTTCCCAAATTACGGATAGTTACACATGGGTCCATTACTGAAATAGTTAAACCAGGGGTCCCATTATTTGCATAGTTAAAACATGGGTCCTTACTGCAAATTAAAGCGGGGGTTTAAAATTTACGCATATTTTAAACCCCATGGTTAGTTCCGGGCATGTTAACACCATGGGTCCTTTAAAGGGGCATAGTTACAGCATCGTCCATTACTGCATATTTACAGCAGGGCCCCCTTTACTGCTTATTTAAAAACCCCAAAGGGTGAAATTACGGCCAAAAGTTACACCCAGGGTCCAAAACTCATATTTTACACCCAGGGGTCAATTTACGGGCATAGAAACCCCAAGGGTACTTACTTCTTAAGTTACAAAAGGGGGTTCCATTACTGCAATTTTTCACCTTTGGGTCCTTTACTGCATAAAACACCAGGGGACCTTTACGTATATTAACACCCGGGGGGTTTCCTTTCCCTTTCTTTATTTACACCATGGGGACCGTTCCCTTCATAGTTTACACCTTTTGGTCCGTTACCCATATTTTACACCTTTGGGATTTGTTACTGCAAGTTACAAAAAGGGGGCCATTACTGAAAAATTTTACTCCATGGGTCCGTTACCTCATTTTTACCCCTTTGGGACTTTTACTGCAAAGTTACACCATGGGTCCATTACTGCAAAGTTACCCCAAAGGGCCTTTACGCATAATTACCCAAAGGGCCATTACCGCAATTTACACAAGGGTTTCCTTACTCCCATATTACACCAGGGGTTAATTGCTTTGGTTACACCAGGGGAACCGTTACTGCATATTTAAACACCAGGGCCCATTACTGCATATTTTAACACCATGGTCCATTACTGCATATTTTTACACCATGTTTTAAGATTACTCCCATATTTTACCCCAGGGGGCCCCATTACCGCATAGTTACACCTTTGGTCCATTACTGCATATTTTCCCCCCAGGGGCCCATTACCACATAGAAACACCGGGGGGTCCATTACTGCATATTACCCCATGGAAATTTAAATGCTTTTGTTACCCCAGGGGACCGTTACTGCATAGTTAAAACCAAGGTCCAAAAACCGCTATTTACCCCAAAGGGGCCCAAATTACTGCATATTTTACCCCCGGGACCCTTTCCCGCATATTTTACCCCCAGGGGCCCCCATTCCCGCAAAATTTACACCATTGGCCCCCAAAACCGAAAAATTTAAAAACCAGGGGCCGCCTGCATATTTCCCCCAAAAGGTTTTCTTTTACTGAAATATTACAACCCAGGGGCCCCATTACTGCATATTTACCCCAGGTTCCATTATTTCATTTTACACAAAAGGGCCTTTCCCGGGCAATTACACAGGTCCATTACGGCATATTTAACACCAGGGTTCTATTACTGAAAGTTACAGCATGGGTCCATTACGCATAGTTCCCCCAATTTTTCCTTACCCCCTTTTTTAAAACCATGGTTATTTACTGCTTTTTTTTACACCAGGGGCCATTGGGAGCAAAGTTCCCAGCTTTGGGGGCCCATTACTGCAAAATTTACACCAGGGGGCCGTTACTGCATAGTTAAAACCATGGGCCCTTTACTGCATATTTACAAAAAGGGCCTTTACTCAAAGTTAAAACCAGGGGTCCTTTAAATCCCTAGCCACAGCATCCCAAAACGCTAAAACCACCAGGGGCCCTTTAACCCCCAAATTTAAAACCCAGGGGTTCTTACTGCATTTTTAACACTTTTCCCCCTTTTAACCGCATAGTTAAAACCGGGGTCTTTTAAACCGCTAGTAAACCTTTGGCCCCGCAACGAAATATTACCCAGGGGTTTCGTTACGAAATTTTTAAAACCAGGGTCCTTTACGGGCATATTTTATCACCCTGGTCCATTATTTTAAAATTTTTACACTAGGGGTTCCCAAATTAACTGCATAGTTACAGCAGGGGCCCATTATGCATATTAAAACCAGGGTCTATTACTGCAAAAGTTACAGCATGGGTCCATTACTGCATGGGTTTCCCATGGGTCCATTACCGCAAAGTTAAACACCATGGGTCCTTTACGGGCATTTTAAACACCAGGGGTTCATTACTGCATAGTTAAAAACCATGGGACCTTAAATTTGCATAGTTTCACCCTGGGTCCATTACTCCCTTTTTTTACACCATGGGCCCTATTACTGCATAGTTACCGCATGGGTCCAAAATTGCATAGTTACACCATGGGTCCATTACCGCATATTAACCAGGGGTCAGTTTACTGCATTTTACCCCCGGGGCCCCTTTAACAGCATTTTTTCCACCATGGTCCATTACCGTTTATTAAAACCCAATGGGTCTTTTACGCATATTAAACGGGCATGGGCCAAATTATTTGAAATATTTAAAAACCCCCATGGGTCCATTACCGAAAATAGTTACCCCAAATGGTCATTACGCATTTTACAAAAGGGGGTTCCAAATTACTGCATAGTTACAACATGGGTTTCCATTACCCAAGTTAAAACCAATGGGTCCATTCCCGCATATTTACACCGGGGGCCCAAATTACCGAAATCGTTAAAACCAAAGGGGGTCCAATACCGCATTTTACACCAGGATCCATTACTGAAATTTAAAAACCCATGGGCCATTACACCCAAAGTTACACCAGGGGTCCATTACCGCAACGTACCCCAGGGGCCCCAATTACCGCACCCTTTAACCCAGGCCCCCAAATACCCATATTTTTACCCCAAAGGACCCATTACTGTAAGTTACCCCAGGGGTCCTTTAAAAAGCATACTTACAGCTTTGGGGCCCATTACTGAAATAAGTTACACCAAAGGGTCCTTTACTGCATAGTTAAAAAACCAGGGGTCCGTTACCCCAAGTTACAAAATTGGGGTCCTTTTTGGGCATAGTTACCCCAAATGGCCCATTAATGCATATTACAGAAAGGGCCCTTTACTGCAAAGTTACCCCAGGGGTCCATTACGCAAAATTACACTAGGGGGTCCTTACTGCATAGTTACAGAAAGGGCCATTACTGCAAGTTTGCCCCCTTTTTCTATTACTGCTTTAATTTACAGCATGGTCCTTTACAGCAGGGTTACCCTTGGGCCTTTAACTGCATTTTTTAAAACCAAAGGTCAGTTACGCATATTTTACCCCCGGGGTTTCCATTAACTCCCTATTACACCAGGGGTCCATTACTGCAAATTACACCTGGGTCAATTCTGCAAGTTACAGAAAGGGGTCCATTACAGCATATTTACCCCATGGGTCCAAA
Organism: Timema cristinae; assembly: GCA_039000515.1. Lineage (NCBI taxonomy): Eukaryota > Metazoa > Arthropoda > Insecta > Phasmatodea > Timematidae > Timema > Timema cristinae. Next base: position 12,932 of record JBCFYV010000656.1, read on the forward strand.
CCGAATTTTTTAAAAACAGGGGTCAGTTATGCAAATTTTACCCCTTTTGGCCCATTCCTGCATTTTACCCCAAGGGCCCAAATTCCTAATATTAAACCCAGGGCCCCCATTACTGCATAGTTCTTTCATGGGCCAAATTACTGAAATATTTAAAACCGGGGTTCCCAATTACGGAAATTTTACAAAAAGGTTTAATTTAAAACCGCATATTTTACACCCCAGGGTTCAATTACTGCTTATTTACCCCAGGGGTCCATTATTGCATATTTTTACACCATGAGCCCCTTAAAAGGATAGTTAAATCATGGGTCCAAAACTGAAATAGTTTACAGCAGGGGTCCATTACTGCATATTTTACATCATGGGTCAATTACTGCATAGTTTTACACCATGGAAACTTTACAAATCAAAGTTACAAAAGGTCCTACTGCATATTTTACCCCAAAGGGGCCCCATTACTGCATAGAAAACACCCTGGGTCCATTACTACTTAGTTACCCCCATGTGTCAATTTCTGCATATTTAACACCAGGGGACCGAAACGGAATATTTTCACCATGGGTCCTTAACCGCATAGTTTAAAACCATGGGACCGTTACTGCATAGAACACCAGGGTCCTTTCCCGCATAGTTACACCAAGGCCTTCGCATATTTAAAACCAGGGGTTCCATTCCCCGCATATTTAAACAAAAGGGGGTTTCCTTTCCTGCAATTACCCATGGGCCATTACGGGCATAGTTCCCCCAAAAAAAGGGCCCTAAACCCATATTTACCCCATGGTAGGGTTAACTGCATAGTTTACCCCAAAGGCCCATTACTCCATAAATAAAAACCCGGGTCCTTTAAGGGCTTTGTTACACCAGGGGTCCTTTACGCAAATTTTAAAAAACCATTGGTCCTTACTGCATATTACACCAGGGGGCCCCTTTTACCGCATATTTAAAACCAGGGGACCGCCCTGCATAGTTACCCATGGGACCGTTACTGCATAATTACACAAAGGGGCCCATTCCCCGCATAGTTACACCTTTGGGTCCGTTACTGCAAAGTCCAAAATTTGGCCCCATTACTCCTTTATATACCCCAAGGGGCCATTACTGAAATTTTTTACCCCCAGGGGCCATTTGGGCATATTTAAAAACCTTTTGGTCCTTTTATTTGCATATTTTAACCATGGGTCCCATTCCCCGGGCATATTTACCCCCATGGGCCCCTTTCTGCATATTTACACCGGGGGTCCTTTAAACCGAAATTTTACCACCAGGGGCCAAATTACGAAAAATTTTCCAAAAAGGCCCCATTACTGCATAGTTCACCAGGGCTCCATTACTGCATATTTTTAACACCAGGGGCCCCTTAACCGCATAGTTACACCATGGGCCATTACTTCAAGTTAAAACCATGGTCCATTACTGCATTTACCCCATGGCCCGTTAGGGGCATATTTTTCCCCCCCTCTGGCCCAAATTAAACGGGAAAAATTTAATTTAACCACCAGGGGTTCCATTACGCTTTGTTACAAAAGGGGTCCATTACTGCATAGTTACACCTTTTGGGACCGTTACTGTATGAAAAAACCATGGGTCCTTTACTGCATATTTAAACCCATGGGTCCAAAACTGCAAAGTTACCCCAAAGGGTCCTTTTTTTCTGCATAGTTAACCTTTGGTACCTTTTTACGGGGGGGGGGGCATATTTAAACACCATGGGTCCATTACAACATATTTAAACCCCAAGGGTCCTTTACGCATATTAACCCAAGGGGCCCCATTACCGCATATTTTACACCTTTGGGTCTTTTAAACTGATATCCAGCAGGGGCCCCAATATTTGCATTTTTACACCAGGGGTTCCCTTTACCGCAAGTTACACCGGGGGTCAGTTACTGCATAGTTACACCATGGGTCCTTTACTGCATAGTTACACCAGGGGCCATTACCCATAGTTACACCGGGACTTTTAACTGCAAAATTTATCCATTTTTCCTTTAAATCCCTATTTACCCCAAAGGGCCCTTTACGCCTAAAAACCCCAAATGGGTCCTTTAACTGCATAGTTACAAAAGGGGTCTATTACCCGGGGTTAAAAAAGTGCCCCCTTATTGCATAGTTACAAACCCCAGGGGTCCATTACTGCATATTTTACACCAAGGGGTTCCATTACCCCCATATTTAAAACCATGTGTCCGTTCCCGAAAATATTTTACACCATTTTCTCATTCCCCCCAAGTTACACCGGGGAAACGGTTACTGCATTTTTACACCATGGGTCCTTAGCGGCTTTTTTTTACTCCTGGGCCCTTTCCCTGCATATTTTTCACCATGGCTCCATTACTGAAACATTTTTACACCAGGGGTTCCCAATTTACTGCTTATTTACAAAAAGGGGGCCCCATTACTCCAAATTACCCCAATTGCCGTTACTGCATAGTTACACCAGGTCCTTTTACTGCTAGTTAACCCCATGGGCCATTACCTATAGTTACCCATGGGGCCTTTAAATTTCCTTTAGTTAAAAACCATGGGGTCCGTTCCCGGAAAATTACACCATGGGCTCTTTTACCGCATATTTTACACCATGGGTCCTTTTACTGCATATTTACACCAGGGGACTGTTACTGAAATTTTAAATACCAAAGTCCCCCCTTACGGGCATATTTTAAAACCAGGGGACCTTTTACTGCATAGTTACACCAGGGGCCCAAATTACTGAAATATTTAACACCAATGGGTCCATTACTCCCTAGTTCACCTTTGGACCTTTACGCAAATTTACACCAGGGGAAACCTTTTACTGCATATTACCCCTTTAAAACATGTAAAAAAGCCATTAGGTCAAACCGTCCTACAATAGAAAATTTTGAGTCCCATCCCCAAATTTTTATATTAAATAATAATAATTAGATCGGGGGTTTTTTAAATTTAAAAAGAAATTAAATTTAAAAAAAAGGGTGGGGTGTATTATGTACGTGCGTGAGAAGTTATACTTTTTTGACTTTAAATTAAAGAAAAAAAAATAATTTAATAAAAAATTTTTTTATTAATTTTTAAAAAAAAATTTTTTTAAAATTTAATTAAATAAATAATAATAGGGAAAAGTTAACCTCAATAAAAATTGGACCTTGAAAAGTCTATAACAAAATTTTTTTTCACTAAAAATTTACGAATAGTAAAAAAATATTATCAAAATTTAAATTTAAATCACTATTTGAATATAATTTATTAGCACAAAAAAATTTCCACTTTATGAAACTAAAACACGTGTTTTGAATGTAAAACTAGAAACAGGGGATAAATATTACATAATAAAAACATGATAAAGGGGGCGACGAGCGAACCAACATGCCGACTAACAGAGTTCATTTATTTTTTTTTGGTAGTTTTTTTTTTTTGGGAACTTAATGAGCGTTTAACTTCAACCTTTTACTTTTGTGTTACAGTAGGGGCCGCATCTTAAAATTTCCCTCATCTTTTTTTCCATAACGCCCCCAAAAGAGTTAACTTCAAAAACAAAATTTTCTTATTTTTTGTCTTACATATAATGTGTGGGGTGTGCTCACCCCTTTTTAAAGGGGTCTAACGTTTTTTCAAAGGGGTACAAAATCTCTCCCCTAAATTTATCACGTGTACGAAAAGAGGTTTAAAAAAAAAAAAACCCATTTATGTCAAATATAAAATATTTCTTTACTAAAAATTATTATTATTTTTATTTATTTTATGATTTTGGGATCCTTTCCATCAAAAGTTATTACATGACGCTTATAAATTTTTTTAAAGAAAAAAAACAAAACCATTGTAACACACAAAACCCTTTGTCTCCCCCCCCTTTTAATTTGGGTTTTTAAATCAGATGCTCAAAAAATGATCTTAATTCTCCCGTAGTTTTCTGTCGATAGTTTTTTTACCCAAAGGGTTTAATTATTCAATTTGGGGGGAAACCGAAAAAAGGGGGTAAGGGTTGATAAACGTGGATTAAAAAAACCAAATTTATTCTCCACCCCTCCTCGAAACGAAATGTGCCTTCCCCGTTTTTTTAAAACTCAAACTCTGAATACCAATTTTGAAGCGAAAAAAGGTTTGAAATTAAACTTAAAAGGGGGTTTCTATAAAAAATCTTTTAAATTAAAATTTTTAAATGTTTAAAAAACCCCCCCAAAAAATAACTTTTATTAAATTTTTCCCCTTTAAAAAACCATTTTCCACGGCTTGGGTCAATCCCCAAAAACTCCTCAAAAATAATTTTTTTACAACTCCCGTCCCCGGGACCCCTAATAAATTTTCGCCGATACGATGGGGGCCCACAATAGTTTTTTTTTTCAGTGCACTTCCCCCCCCCTTTTTAAAAAGTTATACATTTGCTTTAATTACCTTTAAATTTAACGGGAATGAGGAAGTGACTTTTTAAGTTTTTAATGTACCCATTTGTGTAGAAGAGCGGGGAACCATTCGGGGAAAAAATCCCCTTAATGCACCACGGGGTTTTTTCAAATTAAATCTCACCACCACTAGCAATCCTCAAATAGTGTGAAATTACCCCCCTGTTCAAATGAAATTTTTGAAAACGGGGAGACCCCTTTTTTCGCCCGGGTGGGGTTGCACTCAGGTTTTTTCCTAAATATTTTTCCACTCCCCACCCCCATAAAAAACAGGGATGCACTCCTGTTAATTAAGCTTCCAAAATCCCTAACTCTTTATAGTAATTGTACATAACTTATAGCCCTTTGGTAGTAAGAGGGCAGTGCAGAAATAAAAAATAAAATTGTGTTTGGAACTTTTAAGACAAAAACACCCTCGGGAACCTCTCCTGAGTTTTTGAACCCCAACTCTTTCCACCAAAAAACCCCAATAATACAGAAAGCCCAAATAAATATGTTTTTTTTTCCCCTATGAATAACTTTTTATAAAACCATACCCCTTGATTTTTTGAGTTAAACCAAAAAATAAATTAGCAATTTTTTCAAATAAGTGAGGGGCCCTTTGATAAAAGCCCAACCCAAAGCCTTTCCCTTCCAAAAACTTAAACTCTTTTAAAAAACAGATTAGCTCGCTCCCCCTACTTTTCAAGCAAACTTGACAGATATGACAACACCCCCAACTCAAACCCTCGCTATCGCTACAAAAACCCCAAATTTTTCAGAAAATTTGGAAAGGGTTGCGCTAAAAATTTTTTTTCAATAATGGTTTTTTCACAAAATAGCACTTCCCCTTTTTTACAAGAGCCCTTTCCCCAATTTTAATGTAACATTCATAAATTTACCCCTAATAAAACCGCACTTGAGGGGGGGGGGTAAATAGCCTTAAAATAAAGAACTAGTTGGTTAAAATTAAAAACAAATTGGTTAAATTTTTTTAAAAAAGGTGATTTAAAAATTAAAAAATTAACAAAATAAAAAATTTTAACCCCAAAACATATCGAAATCTGGCAGGGGGACATTTATAGACTAACAATAGGGGTAAAATTTTGGTTTAAAATCATTAGAAAAATTAGCCCCCGAAAAATTTAAAAAAATTAAAAATTTGATTATAAAAGCTAAAAATAATTAAAAAATTTTAAAAAACCCCCTCGCGACTGCCCGGGGGCTTTTAAGCTCTTAAAAGAGGAGCTAAAAGGCACCCCTAGACAGGCCTCCCACCCAAATGACTAAAAAACCAGTAAAAATGAGATTTGGGAAGTTTGGAAAAAAATTTTACGCTTCTTTTGATTTTTTTAATTTGTCCCCCTTTGTGCCCTGTAGGGCGAACCCCCCACCAGGGGGGGTTTTAAATTTTTTTAATTTTGGGAAAAACACTCCCCAACCCCCCAAACAAAAAACGGAAACAAAAAGGTTAATGGGGAGGGTCGTTTTTTCCCTTTCTGGGGCTAGTCAATGATTTAAAAAATTTCTGAGATAAAGATTATATCAATTAAAAAAAAATTTTAGGTTCATTTATAACCGCAATTTTTAAAAGACCGTGAGGGGAACTTTTAAGAGGATAAATTCGCACTTTGTGGGGGAAAAACCCTATTTTATTATTAGAAATTCAAACCAAAAAATACTCCCAAAACTAAAAATTTGTCGAAACCCAGTAAGTGTAAAAAATTTATATGTTTAATAAAATGAAAGCAAATAACCTAAATTCAATAAAAAGGGTCCCGTAATAAAAAATTGAAAAAAAACTTTAACTAAAATATTTTTAAAGCGAATTTTAAAGATTTAACTTTTTATACCAAATTTAAAAAAAAGTGAAAAATAATATATAGACTAGATAAAAATCATAAATGAAACCTCTGATATTTTTGGGGGGGGGGGGGGGGGGGGGGGGGGGGGGGGGGGGGGAAAAAAATTAAATTGAACAATTATAGTTTAAACAAAACCTGCCCACTATTATAGTTCTTTATAATAAGACTGATAACAATGATAGTTTTACAATAAAACGGGAAAACAAGATAGTTTTATACAAAGGGAAGGACTGATAAAAAATGATATTTTAATACTATGGGGAAACTGATAGAAAAGATATTTTATACATAAGCCTGATAAAAATAAAATTTTTTATACAATAAATACGAAAAAAAAATTTATATTTTAAAAAAGGGTAAGATTGAAAACAAGGGAAAGTTTATACTAAAGAATTAAAAACAATGATAAGTTTAAAATAAAATTACTGATAACAATTATAAAAAAAATACAAAAAACGAAAACAAGGAAAATTTATACTTTTAAGACTGATAAAAAGGGATAGTTAAACTATAAGACTGATAAAAAATGATGTTTATACAAGTAAGATTGATAACAATAAATATTTTATAATTAATACAAAACAATATATTTTTATAAAATTTAAAAACCTGACCCCCAACTAAAGCTATGAACCATGAAAACTTTGCCTTTGTAACTTTAAATATTAGAAAATTTATAACTATTTTTAATTATTAACATCCCAAAAATTGCAAGTTATAAAACAACAAACCCCTAGCACCTTAAACATAAAATATCAAAATTTTTGAACCTTGAAAGCCTATTATCTGTAACAATTATTTTAAATCAATTTAAAGAACATGAGAGGAAAGGGCTTTTTGTAGCAGCCCAAAATTATCAATTTATGAAGCTTCTCACTTTAAAATACAACATTATAAGTTATAAAATAACGAGAAACTAGCACTTGTAACATAAAACAAAATTTTTTTAAAAACTACCTAAGTCCACCCCCGTGACATAAAAAATTTTGGGCAACTAGAACTTTTTTAGCGTCTAGCCCCTGTACCATAAAACTTTTAGCAAGTTATGAACAATGAAGATCTTATAAATAGCTTAAACCTTAAACCCTTTAACTACAAAAATTTCAAGTATGAAAAATTTTTAGGGGCTAACCCCTTGAACTTTCAACATTACAATTTATGAACAATTGAAAAACCTTATAAATACCCCCTTTAAACCTACTCCTGTAAAATAAAAAAATTTCAAGCTTTTAAATTTCCCCTTTGAGGCTACCCCTGAAATTTTTTCCCCAAAATTTTGAAAAATTAAAAAACAATTGAGAGCCCCTTTAAAAAAAGCTTTTGAGCCAAACCCTGTAACAAACAAAATTAAAAGGGTATGAAATTTTTTAGGGGCTTTCCCCCCAATTTTTCCAAAAAATTTCAAAATTAAACATTTAAAAAGACCCTTTTAAAAAGGGTTAGACCCCACCCCCTTTAAAAAACCCCAAAATTAGCAAACTATGAAATTCTTAAAGGGAAACCCCCGAAAAATTCCAAAAAAAAGAAAAATTTTAAAAATTTTGAAAAAACCTTAAAAATAGCCCTTTGAGCCCAGATCCTGTAACATTCAAAATTAAAAGCTTTTAAAATTTTTTGGGGCCCCCCCCCTGTAACCTTTCAAAAAATTTCAAGTTTTAAAACAAATCAGAACCCCAGCCCCTGCCCCTAAAACAAATTTTTAAATTAAAAAACTCCCCTTTTATCCACCCCTTTTTTAACATCCCCACCCAAAACCAAGCAATTGGGGGGAAATTTTGCACCCCTTTTTTTAAAAAAATAAAGGGGGGGGAAAATTTTTTCATAAACAGGAATAGAAATTTTTAAAAAAAAATTTTAAATTTAAATAAAAAAAATTAAAAAAAACATTAGAAATAAAATGGGGGGTTTTTTTTTAAAGGGTTTTTGGTCTCAAAAAAATAATCAGAAAAGGGGAAAAAAAAACTTAAAATTTTTTCAAACCTGTCCCAAAAAAAAAAAATTTTTTAAAAATTTGGGTATTTAAATCAGGTTAAAAAAACCCGGGAAGGGCTTTCCCCAAAAAAACCCCTTAAAAAAAGAAAAAAATTTTTAATTTCAAATTGGGCCGTACGGCCCCCGCTCAGAAAACCTTTTCCCCCAAAAAAAAGCCCAAAAACCTACCCCAAAAAAAATAAAAAAAAAAGGGGGGCTTATGATAGGCCCGGGGAAAAATCAACTGGGCCCCTTAGTAAAATCTAGCAACTCCCTATAATAAAGGCAACCCTTTTTCCCCAAAAAGGGGAAAAAACTAAAATAAAAATCTCGTAGGCTATTTTAAAAGCTTTTTCTTTTTCCTTTTTAAAAATTAGCCAAGCACGTACTTTTTAAAAAGGGAAAACCCCCGCAGATATAAAAGCCCTTTTAGGCCCCAAAATCAAACAAATTTAAAATTTAAAGGGGCCCCCACTTATTTTCGGGTCGAACCCCCACTAAAAAAATTTTTTTCGGCCAACCCTTTTTTAAAATTTTTTAAATTTTACTTTTTTTTTTAAAAAAGGGGAAAAACCCCCCAAAAGATCCCAAAAACCCCCTAAAAAAAAACCCAAAACCCCAACAATGGGCCCCGAGGGACCGGGGTAGCCCAAAATTTTTTAAAAACTAGCAACCCCCGGGAAAACCCCCCTCCTTTTTTAATATTAGAGGAAAAAAACTTAGCACAGCGGGAAAAAAGTTTTTCGCCCCTCCCTGTCTCCCCACAAAAAATACATTTTTGGGGGGGGTTTTTAAAAAACAAAAAGTATTTAGTAGTAATTTTTTCCAAAACCCCCGGGGAAAAAAAGGGGCAATTTTTGGGTAGGCACCCCGCAGTAAAATTTTTGAAAAAAAACCAAAAAAAGCGTGGTGGGGCAAAACCCCTTTTCAAACCCCCGGTTTCCACCCCGGGGGTCCCATAACGGCCTTTAAAACACTTTACCCGGCCCGCTGGATTTTAGTTCAAAAAAACCCAAAAATTAAAACCCCCCTTTCCCCCTTTCCCGGGCTTTTTTCTAAAGGGGTTTTTTTAAAAAAAAAAAAGCCCAAAAATTTTTTTAGTACAAAATTTTTTCAGACGGAAAAAAACAAGAGAAAAAGAAGGGGGGGAAAATTTTACCCAAAAACCCCCCCCGGAAAAACAGCGCTCGGGGGATTTCGCCCAAAGGGGGAAAGGGAAAAGGGGGGGGCGGGGCCCTGCGTTTTGGGGGAGAAAAAAGAAGGGTGACAGAAAACACATAGCATAAAAAAATTTTCAAGATTTTTTTGAAAGTGGTTTAAGCAAAAAAAATTTTAAACAAGGCTCATTAGGAAGATCAGGGAAAATTATCACCCCAAAAAAGGGCCAAAAACAGAAAAAAAAAATCAACAGAAAAATTTTGATAAAAAGGATAGATACCCCGCAAAGGAATCCCTTCCCCCTTTTTCGAGCTAAAAACCCCTTATTTTCGGCAAAATTAAACCCCCCCCCTTAACTTTCAAACCAAACCCAAATTTAAAAAAAATTGGGGGAAAATTTTCATCTGGAACATAAACAATAGAAAAAAATGCCCCATTTAAAAACCCCCCCTTTTTAAAAATTAAAAAATAAATTTTTTAACCATTGAGAATTATAAAAATGTTTAAATACAACAAAAAGCAAATAATGAAAAATCAAAGCCGGGGCCCCCATAATTTTCAAAAATTTTAAAATTTTTTAAACCCCAATTTTAAAAAAACCCATCAAAGAACATACAAAAATTTGGAAAAAATTTAAAAATTTTTTAGAGCCCTTTATAAAAAAATTTTAGCAATTTCCCTTTTTGAACCATTTAGAGTTTTCCCCCTTTTAATATACAACTTTTTCAAATTATGAACCTTTTTTGAACCCCCCAAAAAAACAAAAAATTTGCAAAATAGAACCATTTAGACCCCCAGCCCCTGTAACAACAACCTTTTTGCAATTATGAACCATTTAAAGCCTAGCCCCCGTAACATACAACATTAGAAAGGGTTTTTAAAACCCTTTTTGGGGCCTACCCCCCGAAAAAATTTAAAAATTGGGGAAGTTATGAACCTTTTTGACCCCACCCCTGTAACATACAACTTTAAACAAGTTATGAAAACCTTTTTTAAACTTACCCCCGAAAAACCCAAAATTTTGCAAGATAAAAACCAAAATTTTGAGCCTAGCCCCGTAACAAAAAAATTAAAAAAGTTATAAAACCCTTTTGGGCCACCCCCTGTAAAAACAACATTGAAAAAAGAACCCATTTAAAACCTTCCCCGTAACAAAAAAAAATTTTGAAAATTTTTTAACCCTTTAGAGACTAGTCCCCCGTAATTAATTTCAACTTTGCAAGTTATAAAAAACCTTTTTGGGGCCTACCCCCCTTTTTAACCCCCCAAAAATTAGCAAGTTTTTAAACCCATTTAAAAGCCTACCCCGGTTTAAAAAAAACTTTTCAAGTTATGAACCTTTTAAAAGGGCCCACCCCCTGTAAAAATACAAAATTTTGGGGAAGTTATAAACCCCTTTAGAGCCAACCCCCGTAACAAACAAAAATTACAAATTTTTAAACCCCTTTTGAGCCACCCCCTTTTTAAAAATAAAAAATTTTTGCAAGTTTTTAACCATTTAGACCTAACCCTGTAACATTTCAAAATTAGGAAAATTTAAAACCTTTTTTCCACCCCCCGTAAATTTCAAAATTTTAAAAATTTTTTAACCTTTTTGGGCCCATCCCCTTTTAAAAATACAACTTTTTGAAAACATTAAACCCCTTTGAGCCAAACCCCCCCCCGAAAAAAACAACAAAAGAAAAAAAAACCTTTTTTGAGGGTTTGCCCCCCGTAACATACAAAATTACAATTAAATTTTAAAATTTTTAGGCCCCCCCCGTAACATAAAAAAAATTTAAAACAATTTTTGAACCATTTAGACCTAGCCCCTGTAACAAAACATTACCCAATTATGAACCCTTTAGTGCCAACCCCCGTAACATCCAAAATTAAAAGTTATAACCCCTTTAAAAACCTCCCCCCCCAACAAACAACAAACAAATTTGAACCTTTTTTGACCCCACCCCCCTTTAAATTTTTAAAAAAAAGAAATTTAAAAAAACCCTTTTTTGAGCCTTTCCCCGTTAAAATACAAAAAATTTCCCCAATTTTTGAACCCCTTTTTTGAGCCCACCCCCGAAACAAAACAACATTAGCAAGATAAAAAAATTTAAAAGCCTCCCCCGTGGGGAAAAAACAACAAAAGTAAAGAACCATTTTTCCCACCCCCTTTTTAACTACAAAAATTAAACAAATTATAAAAACCAAAATTTTGTACCTAGGGCCCCCGAAAATACAACTTTTGCAAGTTAAAAACCCTTTTTAAAAAAAAAACCCCTTTTTAACATAAAACTTAAAAATTTAAACCCCTTTTGGGGCCTAGCCCCTGAAAAATTCAACATTAGAAAATTATGAAACCCTTTAGGCCTTGCCCCGTTTAAAATACAACTTTAAACAAGTTATAAAACCTTTTTGACCCCACCCCGGGAAATACCTTTTCAATTTAAAAAAATTTTTGCCAACCCCGTAACATAAAAACAATTGCAAATTTAAAGAACCCTTTAGGGCCTTTGCCCCTGTTAATATAAAAAAATTAGCAATTTTTTAAAAAATTTAGACCCCAAAAACCCCGAAAAATACAAACCCTTAAAAATTTTTGAAACCCAATTTGACCCTTGCCCCTTTTAAAATCCCCCCTTTTGCCCAAATTTTTAACCATTTGGCCTAGCCCCCGTAACTAAAATTAGGAAAGGGTTAAAAAAAACATTTAGAGCCCCCCCTGTAATATACAACATTAAAAGTTATAACCTTTTAGGCCTACCCCTTTTTAAAAATACAACATTAGCAATTTAAAGAGCCTTTTTTGAGGGCCCAGCCCCCGAAAACCAAAATTTAAAAAAATTTTTAACCCTTTTGGGGGCCAAAACCCCCTTTTAAAATAACATTAGCAATTTTTAACTATTTAAAAAAACCCCCTTTTTTTACAAAAAATTTTTAAGTTATGAACCATTTGGGGGCCCAAAACCCCGTAACTTTCAACTTTGCAGTTTTAAACCAAAAAAGGCCCTTTTCCCGAAAATACCCCTTTTCAATTTTAACCTTTTAGACCTAAACCCCGTTTAAAATACAACATTAGAAAAATTTTAAACCCTTTTTTGAGCCTACCCCCTTAAATTTAAAAATTTTAAAAAAATGAAACCCTTTAAATCTAGCCCCTGAAAAAAAATTTTTGCAATTTTTGCCCAAAATTTTTAAAAACCCGGGGCCCCGTAACACACAACCTTAAAAGCTATAAAATATTGAACCTACCCCGTAAATTACAACATTAAAAGGGGTTTTGAAACCTTTTAGAGCCAAACCCCTGAAAAATTTTTAAAATTTGCAAGGGTTTTTTTAAAAATTTAGACCTACCCCTGTTTTATACAACTTTTGAAATTTTAAAACCTTTTTGAGCCTAGCCCTTTTAACAAAAAACCTTAAACAATTTAAAACCTTTTTTGAGCCTACCCCTGTAATATCAACATTAGAAAAGGGAAAAAAAACCCCTTTTTAAACCTTTTGCCCTTTTTAACATACCAAAAATTAGCAAGATAAAACCCTTTAAGCCTGGGCCCCGTAATATACAAAATTTTCAAATTATAAAACCCTTTAAAAAACCCAGCCCCGTAACATACAACTTTTCAAGATAAAACCCCCCCTTTAAACCAAAAACCCGTAACATCCAAAAAATTAGAATAATGAACCTTTTTGGCCTTTGCCCTTGAAACATAAACATTAAAAGTTAAAACCCCTTTGGGGGCCTACCCCCTTTTAAACATCCCCCCCTTTTAAAAAAAAAAAACCTTTTAAAACCCGGCCCCGAACATACAACTTTAACCCCAAACTATAAAATATTGAGGGCCAAAAGCCCTTGTAACATACAACATTAGCAAGTTTGAAACCCTTTAGACCCCTTTTTCATTTCAAATTTTTAAAAATTTAAAACCCCTTTTGAGCCTCCCCCCGTAACAAAAACCTTTTGCAAATTTATGAACCCTTTTAGACCTAGCCCCTGTAACATACAACTTTTGGGAAGTTAGAACCTTTAAAAAACCCCTGAAAAAAAAAGGGGGGCCCAAAAAAAAGGGGATGGGGCCACTCCCCAAAACCCAAAATTTAAAAATTTTTTTCTTTTTTTTTTATCATATTTTTGGGTTTTTTTCTTTTTAAAGTAAAATTATTTTTTAAGAAAAAATTTGTTTTTTTTTTAAATTTTTTAAAATTTTAATTTATCCTAAAAAAATTTTTCCCAAAATTTTTAAACGTTGCCCCTTTAAGCCGTATGAGATCAGGGGCATTAAAAAAATTTTTAAAAATTCATAGAGTTTTAAAAAGAAATTAAAACCCCCAAATTTAATAAAACTTTTTAAGTTGGGTCAATTTTTGGCTTTTAAATTTTTTTTTTCGGTCCCTCTCGTTCGTGAAAAAAAGCCATGTTTTTAAACTAAAAAAAAATTAAAAAATTAAAAATTTTTTTTTAAAAAAATTTTTGTAAAATAAAATTTTTGATTAATTTTTTTTTTGGTTTAAAAAAAAAACCAAAAAAATTTAAAAAAAAAGAAAATTTAAAATTTAAAAATTTTTTAAAATTTAAAATTTTAAAAAATTTAAAAAAAAGGCCAAGGGGAAAAAAAACTTTGAAAATGAATTTTTTTATTATTATTTTTGTGGGTTTGGGGCCCATCGACAACCCCAGGTCTTTTTGGCCTTTAAAAAAATTTTTAAAAACTTTTAAAAAAACCCCCCGGGGGAGAATAAATCTTTCCCCCACCTGAGACCTCCATGGGGGGGGTCAAAAGGGCCCCCAAAAATACCCAAATTAATGAAACACCTGCAAAAAAAAAAACCCAGGTGTTTCACTCAAAAAAAAAAAAAAACCCCAAAAATTTAAAAAAAATTTTTAAAATTAAAAAAAAAAAACAACATTTTTTAAAAAATATTTTTTTTTAAAATTTTTAAAATGGAAAAAAACGACAAACAAACAAAATTAAAAATATAAAATGTTAAAAAGGGGGCCCATATTAAAACCCAAAAAAAGCCCCCTTTTAAAAAAAATTTTACTCGGGGGGGACTAAAAAAGGAAATTGGGGCCGGGGTAAAAATGGGGGTAAACAAAAATCCTTCCCCCGGGGCGCGTAAAAAAAAACGAAAGGACCTTTAAAATCAAAACGAAAAGGGGCTTTTTTTCCCCCCAAAAATTTTTGGTGCACACAAAAGGGGGGCATCGCAAAAAATTTAAAACACTGGAGGGGGATCCCCTAAAATAAAAATCCGTGGGGTAAAAAAAATGTAAAAACCCCACGCGGAGGGCCGGGGCACGAAAAAAACCCCCTCTCTTCCCAACTTTTTTATAAAAAGAGGGGAATCGCGACAAAACCCTCCCCGAATTTTGGGAAAAAAGCTTTTCTGAGCAGGGGCGAGACCCCCGGGCCCGGGGCCCCCTCCCCAAAACTTTCCCCCCGAACCCTAACCCTTTAATTTTAAAAAAAAAAGACACCCCGACCCCTCCGGAGGGGGGGGGGGCTGGGCCCCCCTTTGGTTTTTTGGTCCGCCCGTTCATTTCCCGGAAGACCCGCGTGACCAGGGTTTTGCAAAAGGCACCGGGGGGCTTAATGAATCAATTTTTTTAAAAAATTTCTCATGTACTCTACGGGGGGGGTTTTCCGGGGTAAGGGGGGGAAAAAAACCCCCAAAAAAGCACTATGGGAAAGTGCAAGAGGACAAAACGGGGACCCCCTTCCGGGATACAAAAAACAAAAATTTTTAAAAAAACATATAAATTACCCAAAAACAAAGGGGTTTTTTTTGATAAACCAAATTTAAAATTTGGGTCCTTCCCCCAAAAAAAACATCCCCCGGGGGTCCCTTTTTTTTTTAGAGCCCCAGAAAAACCCAAATCCGTTTTAAAGCAAGGGAGAAGACTCTTAAAAGGGGCCTCTCAATAAAAAAGTTTGGGGTTTGGGGGGGTTTTTGGGGGAATTTGGGAAGATCAAAAAGGCATTTTTTGGGGGCCTTTTTTTCCCGGGGGAAAATTCCCCCCCCGGTGTTTTGGGGATAGGGCCTTTTTGGGGGGACTATCCCAAAAAGGTTTTTAAAACCCGGGGGGCAAAAAGGATCCCAACCGGGGCCCCTTTTCAAAAAAAATTTAGTTTTATACAAGACACGGTTTGGGGGGTGAAACACGGGGGGGTAAGCAAATTTTTTTGGCCCTTTCAAAAAAAGTTTCGAAAACGGAAAACCAGGGGGAAAAAACCTCCCCGGGGGAAAAAAGGGGGGGCCCCGGGGTCAGCCCGAGTGACCCCCCCGGGGGTTTTTAAAAACAAACCCCCCCGGGAAAGCCAGCATGGGGATGATTTCGGGGCAACTTTTTAAAAACCCAGGGCAGCGGAACCCCTATACAAAACCGGGGTAATCAAGTTTTTTTTTTTCCCCAAAGGGGGTATAAAGGGCAAAAAAAGGGGTTTCCCCCCACACCCCAAAGCGACCACCACAACTTTTTAAATAAATTTTAAAACTTTAAAACCCCCCTGGGGTTTCGGGGCCCCTTTTTTTTTTTTGGGGGGGGGAAAAAAAGTTAGTTTAAAAACGAAAAAAAGTCCCAGGAACCCTTTCGGTCTCGGAGTAGGGAAAAAAAAAAGGGTTTTTTCCCTTAAAAAAATTTGGGGGGTTTTTGGGGATTCCGGGGTTTAAAAAATGGGGAAATGGGGGGAAAGTCCCCCGGGGGGCCCAAAAGGGGAAAAAAAAAACATTTTTTAATTCCCCCAACCAAAGATTGTTTTTTTGCGATTTTATCTGTCCTTCAGCCCCGTGGGGACTTGGAAAAGGGAATAAAATTTCGTAAACCCCCCAAAAAGGCATGAAAGAAAACAGGGGAAAACGCACTTTTCTACAATGCATTTATGCAATAGCGAAAAACGGGCTCAAAAAGGGGGGGGGGTGGGGACCCCATTTTTTTAATAAAATCATTTGGAAAATGTTTTTTAACCTTTTCCCGGGGAAATGTTATCCCCCCATAAAAAAATTTTTTAAAAAAAAAAGGGGGGCTCCCCCGGGGGAAACCCCCAAATTTAAAAAGGGTTTTTTTTAAAAAAAACCGTAACGGGCCCCCTGTTTCGTAGCCCCTTTTCCCCAAAACAAAGAAAACCCCAAAAAAAGCTGTTTATGGGGGAAAAAGGGATCCGAACAGCCCGGGCTCAAGGGCGGGCGAGGGTGATCAAAAACCCCCGGGGGGGTTACGGCAAAACATCATTGAATTTTGGATAGTCCCCCTTTCGGGGTTAAAAAAACCATATAAGTCGTTTTAAAATTTTTATTTTTTTTTTTAAAAATTTTTCATAAAACAAACTAGTTAAAGGTATCGCTTTAACTGTTGGGGCCCAAAATTTTTTCCCTTTCCCCTTTTAATATTTGGGGGAAAAGGTTTTCCCCTTTTTTCCCCCAGTTTTTGGGAAAATTTTTGAGATTCCCAAAAAAAAAATTTTAGAGGGTTTAAGGGGGAAGCCCTTCCCCGCAGGGGAAAAATTTTTGGGGAAAATTTTTAAAAGGATTCATCCGGGCCAGAATTGTATTCCCCCCCGGGCCCCCGGGAAAAAGTAAGGTTTTTTCCCCCCTTTGTAAAGGGGGGGTTTTTTAAAAATCCCCCCCCCCTTTGGGGCCCAAAAAAAAAAATAAGGCGCTCGATGCTCCGCTTTTCACCCGTGAATTTTTTTTGGGTACTCGGGGGTGCAGAAAAAGAGGCGAAAATTTGAGCCCAAAAATTGACGACCCCCCCAAAGGGGGGGAACAACGAACCGAAAAACAAAAGGGGAGGTACAAAAATTTAATTTTTTTACTACTTAAAATTTTTTGAATATTTCCCAAAAATTTTAAATTTTTTTAGTGGGAATTGGGGGGGGTTTAAATAAAAGTCTCCAAGCCCTTTTTTTGCTTTCCAATTAACCCCGGGGGGAAACTTTGAGCGCGGTTAAAATTTTGGAAATTACCCAGTTTTTCTTTTGGGGGGGTCGATGGAAAAACTAGGGCCCTTCGACGGGCAAAAAAAACCAGGCGACACTCCTCGTTCCCCAGGGGGAAAAAAAAAAAAAAAGGTGGGGCGGATTTCCCCGGGTTTAGGGGTTGGGGAACCCTCGCCCCCGGGGATGACCCCCCCCAAGTAAAAAAGCCCATTACCCCCCCAAAGTCAGGGGGTTCCGGGGTTTCAAAAAACGGGGAGCCCCCGGAATCATCCCATTTAGCCTTTTAGCAAAACCCTTTTTTGGGTTTTGCCCCCGTTAAATGGGGGATCTTTTTAAAAAATTTTTAAAAAAAAAATTGGGTTAAAGACATGCCACATAGGCCCCAGTGGCCCCCCAAAAGGGGAAATTTAGCAGCGATCCCCGGGCTACTTTAAAGGGTTTGGGCCCCCCCGGGAGGGAACAAAATTTAAAGGTTTGGGGGAAGTGGTTTTGGGTTTTCCCCGGGTTCAAAAACAGCAGGGGTTTTTCCCGGGCAAGGAAAATCCTCTTTTTTCCCCCCCACGGGGGGCTGTAAAAATTTGACCCCCCCCCAGGTTTTTGGGCGTTAAAATCCCCCCAAAAAAAATATAGGGGGGGGAAATTGTATAAAAATTTGGGCCCTAAGGCCTTTTTGGGAAAACGCTACCCGGGGGGAGGTTTTAAAACAGCTATTTTTACTTCCAAAGGGGGGGGACCGGGGGGCAATCATTTTGGGGGTTTAGAAAAAAATTTAAAATTTTTTTTGATTTTTTAGTGCTTGTAAAAAATAGCCACACCTCCGCTAGCCCGATCAAATAAAGGGTTGTCGGTTCGATACATATCGTACCCCCCAAGACGGGGGGTCATTTTGGGGGGAAAAAAGGGTCTCCGCAAATTAAAATGGGAAAGGGGCAGAGAAGAAAATTTTTTTTTTTAAATTTTCCCCCCATACGAGCATAGAAACCCCCACAATTCCAAAATTTTAAGGTTTTGGGGGTTTCTTAAATTTAAAATAATAAATTTTGTTATCCTTTGAAAAAAATGCCCCTATCCTTTAAAAATAAAAAATTTGGGGTTTTTGGGGCCCTTTTTTTTTCCCCTTGCCTTTTTTCCCCCCCCCTGGGTTTCCCCCTTTTTGGAGAAAAGGGGGCGTTTTTTTTTGGGGAGACGAATAGTCGGGTCCTTTCGCGAAAAAGGGTTTTTTTTTTAAGGCCCCTTTTTCCCTTTTTTTTAAAATTTATTTCGGGGGCACTCGCTGGTTTCCCCTTTAAGGCACCTTGGGACTCGCCTTAGCGGGCCCCACCTTTTCCCCAACCCTTTCCCCCCCCTTTCCCCGGAAAAAACCCCGAGGGGGTGTGAGGGGCCAAAAAAAGGCCGCCCTTTTTTTTTTTTCCCCGAGGGGCCCCCGGGGGGGGTTTTCCGGAAAAGGGGGGGCCCCGGGGGGGTTCCCGAGGGGGTCTCCCCGGGGGTTTTGGGGGGGAAAACCGGGGTTTTGGGGGGTTTTGGGCCCCCCTTTTAAAAAATTTTGGCCCCCAGAAGTTGGCGGGAAAAACAAAATGTCTCGGGGAAAAACCCCGGGGACTGGTCCGGGTTTGGGGGCCCTTTTTAAGATTTTAAAGCGGGGGTGGCAGCTGGGACAGTTTATATTTTTTCTTTTCCCAAACCCCTTTTATGAGTTTGGGAAAAACCGGGGCTTGACTCGATTTCTATTTCCTTTCGGCCCGGGGATATGAATTTTTTTTCAGATTGTACCCAGGAAATTTTTTCTCTACCTTTTCCCCCTTTTTGGGGAAAAGGGGGGCCCAGACCCGGGGGGGAAACGGGAAAACCCCTTCAGTTTTTTGCATTTTTTTTTGGGGAATCGCATGGTTTTCCCCCGGGGGCCCCCTCCACCCCAACCCCACAGGTTGGCTTAAAACCCCGGGTTGCATTCGTATGCCCCCCCCGGGATCCCAAGTTTGGTTTTTTCCCCATTTGGCCCTGTTTAAAAGTCCCGGGGGGAGTCTTCTATACGACGCTAGAAAAGACAACCCCTTTTTATAGGCATCGCCGAGAGAGAGGGCGTTCCCCCCAGGGAGGTGTAGGAAAGTGCCAATTTTACTCCCCGGGGCCCCATTAACCCCCAACCCATCCCCTTTTTTTAAAGAAAGGGGGCCCGGGTTTTTTTTCACCCCAAAGGGCCCCCTTTTTTAAAAAAAAATTGCAACCGGGGCCCTTTCCCCCTTAAAAGCTCAAGGCATTGGGATCCAAAAAAAAACAAGAAGAGCCGGGTTTTGCCCAAAGGGGGGGCAACGGGAAAGGGCCCCAAAAAGGCCCCCCGTGCAGGGTAAGGGGGGGAAAGGAAAAAAAAAGGTAAGGGTTTGATAAAGCAAAGGGGGAAAAGGAAAAAAGGGGGAAAAAAGGGGAAAAGGGGAAAAAAAAATGAAATTAAAGAAAAGTTTTTAGGGTAGGGGTTTGGGCCCACCCCTTGGGAAATCCGCCCCCGAAGGGCCCCCCCTTTTTGTTGACTCTTAGAAACAGGGGGAAAAAGGGGGGGCATTCTAAACCCGGTCCCCAGGGGGAAAAATGAATTTAAAGTTAAAAAAAAATTTTAAAAAACCCCACAGTAAAAAATTCAATGAAAAAAAAATTTTAAAAAAAACAAATTTTTAAAAATTTTTTTTTTAAGTCCGGGCCCCCCAAACCCCTTTTTTAAACCCTTTTTTTCCAGTTAAAATAAACAAATTTCTCAGAGCACGTTCAAAAAAAACCCCTAACAAATAAAACTTTAAAAAGGCGACCAACAAATTTAAAAATGTAGTTTTACCCCAAAAAAACCCAAAAAAAGGGGTTTTTTTTAAAAAGGCGACCCAAAAAATTAAAAACCCTTTGGGGGTTTTTTTATAAAAGCAAACAAGTTAAATTTAAAAAAAAGGGGAAAAAATATTTTAAACCAAGGGGGGTTATCAAAACGGAAAAAAGTTCTTTAAAAAGGGGCACCCCCCCAGGAAAAATTTTATTTTTTCAAAAATTTTTTAAAATTTTGAAAAAGAAAAAAAAAATAAACTTTTGTTTAAAATTTTAAAAAACCCCCAGGTTTTTTGGCCCCCGGCCCCCCAATTTTTTTCCTTTTGACCTTTGGGGCCCCCCTTGTGTATTTAAACTTTTCGTGTTATGTTGGGGGAAATTTTTTTTCCTGTTTGAGTACCCCAAAAAAATTTTCCTACTTTTCCCCTGATTGGCTCTATAAATAGCCCCCTTCCCCCCCCAATTTTGACCCCTTTCCCCTCCCCCATGTTTCCCCCCCCAAAAAACCCCCCTACATCCCCCCCCCCTCACAACCAAAAAACCCCCCCACATTTTGGTTTTTTTATGATTGTTAATAATATTGAGGTCATTTGGCCCCCGGGAAAAAAAGGGGTTTTTTCCCTTTGGGGCCAAGGGCGGGCCCAAAAAGACAAAATAGAAAAGGGGGCCCCTTTCCCTTTGGGGAACGGGGGGGGTTTTTCCCCCCCGTCAATTTTTTGGCTCACGAACAAAAAAATCCCGGCCTCAAAAAACCTTTTTGGGGTTTTTAAAAAAGACGGATTTATTGGTGTTAGGGGGCCAAAACCCGGCCAGGGGTTTTGGGGGGGAACAAGACAAGTTTTGGAAAAAAAAAAATATTGGGTCTTTGCCCCGGGGAACTGGGGTTTTTTTCCCCGGCGCCAAATTTTGGGGGGAGCAAGACAAGAAAGATTTTGGGGCATTGCCCCCCACGGGTTTTTTCCCCGGCACCCCCATTTTGGGTAGACAAGACAAGAATAGATAAAAAAAGGGGGTTTTCCCCGGGGATCTTTTTTTCCCTGGCCCCAGGGTGTCGGGCAGACAAGACAAAATTTGATAAAATTTAGGGTTTTTTCCCCGGGCAACTGGGTTTTTCCCGGTCCAGGGTTGGGGGCAGAAAAAACAAGAATAAAATTGAGGCATTCCCCGGGTCGGGTTTTCCCGGCCCATAGTCGGGTAACAAAAAAAATAGAATTGGGGGCATTCCCCCGGGGGATCGGGTTTTTCCCCTCGCCAGATGTCGGGCAACAAGTCAAAATTAATTTGAGGCTTTCCCCCGGGCAAGGGGGGTTTTTTCCGGGGGCCCAGGTTGGCGGGGGACAAACAAAATAATATTGAGGTCATTCCCCGGGGGGTTTTTTCCCTGGGCCATATTGGCCCGAAAAAAAATAGATTTTTGGGGTCATTCCCCCGGGAAGGGGGTTTTCCCCGGCTCATCTTGAGAGCCCAAACAAGAATAAATGGGCCCTCAAAACCTGGGTTTTTCCCCAAAAGACAAAACAGGGGTGTTTGTCGCAACCCTGGGCCGGTTGGGGGGCAGACAAGACAAGAAAAGATATTGGGGGCATTGCCCAAGGGAAGGGGTTTTTCCCGCGCCGTTTTTGGGGGGGAAAAGACAAGTCAACACGACCTTGAAAATTGAAACCCCACTTGCAAGGGTTTTTAAAAAGACGTCATCGCTATTCGCGACCCGATGCTCATACCTGGCGCCATTTTGGGGGGTAACAAAAAATAATCGGGAAAAAGGGGCATTGAAAAAGCTCTTATAATACACACTTAGGGGCCTTATCTTTCTAGTGGAAACGTCCAGTGTTTTTATAATTCTCATTGGGGCCCCATTCCTCCAAAAAAAATAAAATTTTCTTTTTTGGATCACCGGGGACATTAGGTATTAAAATTAGTTTTTTACAAATTTTTTAAATTCGGGTTACATACTTAAGAAAATAGGGTTTCGAGAATAAAACAAGATTTTACAAATTAAAAATTTATTAAAATTAAATACATCAAATAATATTTTCATACACTTTTAAAAGGAAGACGCTATTTCGTTCTACTTTTTTCAACAGTGTTTTAAAATGCTTGTAAAATTTTTTTAAATTTTACAATCCTTAAATATCCAAACCACAACTCTAGGGTAAAATAAACACTGAAAAAAAAGGTTTTTTTAGGGTTTCCCCATAGGTTTTCTAGGCGATGACATCGCCCGATACTGTTGCGTGTCGCATACCCAAAAGAGGTGTTCAAATCATTGCAAAGCAACGACGGGGCGACCACATTCCCTTGGCGAAGGGACGCTGAGGCCCACACCTCATAAAACCACCCAGCTAGGGGGTAATAGGGACCCGTTTGATTCCAGGGCTTTTTCTCGTTATGACGCCATACGGGGACCACACATGCGTCTCAAGGATTTGTGATTAGCAGACTAATCTTTAGGAGGGTTTCGTGGGAAAAACTTTTTTGACCCCTTGTAGGGCCCAGTTTTGCCATTCTTCGGTTTTAACACGGCGCAGTTCCCTCCGCAATTTTTTTAGCTGGAATGGGGGTAAAGTTTTTTTTTGAACTCATGCGACGATGACCGCTTAGCGCGACTCCCCAGCGGGAAAAAAGTGGAAAAAACTGGTGCGGGGAGTGGTTTCCAGGCTTTGCTTTTCTATCGCAAACGTTTAATTTCCCTGATTTTGGGGAGGCCGGCCCCCAAAGGGAAAACCCCTTTTTTTAAAAGGGCCCCCCACCCCGGCACGGGGCCCCTTAAGGGGGACATGCCCTACAGTCTTAAAAAAACTTTTGTAATTTCCCCTCACCTTAGCGTTTGGTTTTGATTGGTGGGGAAAAAATAGGCTTGGAAAGTTTTTTTCGGGAGTTTTTGGGGCGATAAAAGGGACATGAAAAGTAAGGCCCAAACGCAAGCGAGCTTTTAAGTTGAGCTTGCAATGGGCGTGCAAAAGGTTTTTTCGTAAAAAGCCGTTGACTTTTACGGGGTGGAAAACCAAATGTAAAGTATTCTACCCCCCTTCTTGTCGTGATGGGCCCAAAAATTTCCGGTTTTTTGGGGTGTGGAGGGGTTTGAACTAAAACGGCAGGTTAGATTTTGGGGGGAAGATCAGCAGGGAAAAAACCAACCTACAGAAAGCCACTGACTTTTTTCAGTGCATCTTTTGGTGTGCATTCATCTTCAAAAATCCAGTCCGAATCCCCGAGAAGGGGGAGAGCAAAATTCCTACGAACTATGAAAAGATCATGTTCCCCCCAATTTAAAAATTTTTTCAGGAGAACAACCTCTGCTAAGACTACGAGGGTTTTAAATGTATTTGACTAGAAACTTTTTCTTTTTGACCCCTTGACGTAGACGGATTCTGCACGCGTTGTGGCACGGGAGATGAGGATTCGAGCAGGCTGTAATCCACATCACCGTAACCCAAGTGATACGTGCAGATTGTTGACAATATAGTCGGCTTTCTTTCTGATATCGGTGGAAATTTTCTTCGATGCGTATGGAGGTTTCAACACCCAATGTTGAAGTATTGTGCCACATATAGATAAAACACTCAGTTCCTTGACGATAAACTCGTTGTTGTCGTCGATGAAGATCTGGAAATCCACAATGACGTTCATAGCTTAAATGAAGGGGTAAGGGGTGGGAAGCCGTTTATATTAACTTCCATAATAGGGTCACGACGTTTCTGTCCTTGTCAATGGTGATGATGTTGGCAAACTCCCCGTACACGATACAGTTGACGGTTTCGGTAAGTGCTCGGGTGAAGCTCACTTCAATGCTCAGAAAACAGTGTCTCGTCAAATTCCAATGCTATGTCATGTGGGTGGACAGATTAGGTGTGAGATCGAAACCATGAGATTAATATCCCTTGGGGAAAGCTTCTCGTGTGATGTCGCTACCCTCGTTCATGAAATGGATACCCGTGGTAGGACATGACATAGTGTCTGTTTGAAAAATCGGGCTTTAACGGTTTTCGACGGTACTTGTTCCTCGTCCACGTACAGCGAGATATGGTTCATGCCGTAGGTTTGAAAGTTGAACGGGTTCTTGGTGGCGTCTCCGTGAACGCTGCGTATGACACAAATCCCACGATGCACCGTTTGGGTAACTGGCCGGTGAATACGTTGTCCAGCGATTTCCCTTGCACGCCCTTAGGATTAATTGAGTGTTTTTACGTCCACACGGGTGATGGGATACTTTGCAGGGCTGACGTTTTAATGCTTTGGCGTGTGCCAACAGTATAGAAGGTGCTACTTTGACAGCCCCACTAGAAGGCCGGCTTCAACAATGTGAACCTTAAAGTGGGGGAGTTCAGGCACCGCCATAAGACTAAGCCCGTCTCTGGAACGGACCAACCTTACTCTGAGTTTTGGCGCCGTTAAAAGGTATTTCTCTTGGTTTAAACACGTCACCGTGTAGATACCCCAAAAGATCCACCGCTTACTTTTTGTGGTGAGACTGCGACGGGCCTCTAATCCCTTGTTGCCGGCGTTAGCCTCCTCAAAGTTTCCGGGGGTGTCTGCGAACCACAGACCGAAAGTTAATGCTTTTTTTTGGTTTCGCTGTTGTAATTGAGCAGCGTCTCAATGTTACGCTCTATAGGCATACGTGTTGCTGGGCAGTGAGATTAGTTATTGGTTTAAAAACACGTCACCTGTGTGAATAGAGAATGCAGCCAATTGTTGACGGGAGCGATCTGATCCACCTCTGTTAAAGCGCCACCATCAGGTTTCATGATGGCTGCCCTGAGATAGAGCATAGTCCTGTGAAAGATCGATATAGAACTCGCCTTGTCCGGTAACGGTAAATTCGATGTGTGAATCATCGGTGGAGGGAAGATGCAGGTTTGTACTGGAGCTATTGCCCGCTTTCAAGACTGGTTTGAGTGGGTGGCACGGAAAAGAGATCGAGTTCACTGCTGGCGCACTCGCAGGACTGGGGGTGTAGAAACGACA
Source organism: Timema cristinae (assembly GCA_039000515.1). Classification (NCBI taxonomy): domain Eukaryota; kingdom Metazoa; phylum Arthropoda; class Insecta; order Phasmatodea; family Timematidae; genus Timema; species Timema cristinae. The sequence continues at coordinate 37,970 of JBCFYV010000656.1, forward strand.
TCTCAACTGAAAAGTTCTTTAGCTTCTTTCTTGACCTTTTTACGTCGGGTGACGACCTTAGAATGACGTCGTTGCTTCTTACGACGCCCTTTATAGCCTGATCCGGTCATCAGCGTATTGATCTTCTATTCAGCCTTCGTTTCAGGTTTGTTCCAACCTCGCCGACGCGTTGCCGTAGGGCCTCTTTGAAAGGACGCCCTTGATTGACAACGTTGGAGAGCACGTCGATACCCGTATGAAGCGCCTGTTTTTCCGATGGCTTAGCACCGCTTCTCAGCAACGATACGACGCTTTTGAAAAGACCAATGAAAAAAACTTCCTATCCATGCCCTCTTTGATAGGGAACACCGTGGTAGATCGAAGATATTCCTGTTCCAGCCTGGTTGATTGTAGTATCTTTGGTAGGACAGTTTATGTTGACAGCGTCGAAAATGAAGTTTCACGCACACTTTTCCAAACTCGAATGGTACAGGTTCACCCATGTCTGTTCTTATATTGATTTCCAATCTTTCAATTTCCCTTCTAAGTACCGGCATGTAGTGCAAAGGGTCGTAGCTAACGTGCTCTTATGTATGCCGTAGAGATTGTTTACGTTATTGATACCGACTATACGTAATAGCGGTGCCACAATGTCACCCAATGGCCGAGGCTCGGCGATATCCGTGTAGATGTACATTTGCGAGGGCAGGCCTAGTAGAATGTTGGAGGCGTACGGAGACTTTGGTACTTTTATCAGATTAGTCTTAGGATCGAAACCGAGCTGTAGACTTAGTTGGCTTGATAGTGTCAACAGCTGTATATTTGGCGAAGAAGAGATAACTTCAACTTTTTTGTTGGGGTTTGTGTACTTGAATACAACTCCAGAATCCCCTTTAAAAAGCCTCTACTTCGTTTAGAGCTTAGATCAATTCATGATTAGTACTGTAGTTTACAGCAGGGATATGATCCTTGAATATTTGTTCCACGCCGTTAGGCTCCACCCAGTTGTACCATACAATATTTTTACCATCAGGACGGTGGTGAAAGAACAGGGATATTGAAATTCAGCCAGAACGACTTCCCACCGCCCCTCGAGTGTAAGACGGTAAGGAAGTTGCGTGGTGAAATTCGTGAGGGTATTTTTCGGGAAATATCCCATAGAGCTGTCGCTCGGCAAAGTGATGTAAAATTGGTCCTTTATGGTAGTGCGCTGACGTAACTAGCGGGAATCCAGGAATTAAACTTGGCGGGATAACCTTTCCACTGCACGTACACTTTCTTTCTGGCGCTTTACCCTTGACACGTAGTATTTTATCAACTTTAAAAGTTTCAGGGGACGTACGCGTTGCAATTCAGGTTCGTAAAACGTCCCCTCCACTTCTTCGCCGTCAAGAAGGTGAGTCTGTAGACGACAGGTTGTCGCAACACGTCACTGCTGACTTTGAAAATCTCTTCGCTCCAATTGCTTTCGTAGCCTTTCAAACAGCATTTTGGATTTGCTAATACGCACCGTGTCACTGACTTCTATTTTAGGCTTCGAGTTTGGACGCCTTTTGCCGTACAGGCACCAAGGCCGCCTATTATGGGTCACAACGGGGTGGCCAACTCCGACCAGGAAAAGGGCCGATGCTCTCGCTGAGCACTTAGAGGCGCAATATGTACCGACTGACAACCCGTCAGACCCGGTGCACGTTACGCACGTGGCGCAGGTCATCGGTGCGTTCATCATACAGGACCCTTGGATGAACCTGAACCCACGGAGGTGACAGAAATGTCGCGGGTGATAGCCGCTCTAAGACTAAACAATCCGTGCTGGAGTGCCGCAGGGTTCCATGGTGGGCCCGCTGCTCTTCAGTCTCTATGTGAACGACATTCAAAAATCCCAGACACTGAGTTGGCTCTGTATGCGGACGACACGGCTCTAGTAGCGGAGTCGTGGTGAGGGTATCTGGTGGAGAGGCGACTCCAGACGCACATGACGCAGTTGGAGGGGTGGCTGACCACCTGGAGAACAAGTATTTAAACGTGGATAAGAGCACTGCAATGCTCTTCACATGGAAAAGAAAGTACTACAATCCGGCCCCCCTCCGGCTGTTCGGAGAAACAGATCAGATGGGCGGACAGTGTTAATACCTGGACTTACGGTGGACACCAAACTGACCTGGAGACGACACTGTAACGAAAGACTCAACAAGGCGAGGCAAAGGCTGAGAGTCCTAGGCCCATTGCTTAACAGGCGTAGCGCCCTGTCTACACGGAACGGTCTGACGCTGTACAAGCAGCTGCTCAGCCGATCCTCGGACTATGCGTGTCCCGCTTGGGGTCACCTGGCGGACACGTATATGAGGAGGATGCAGGCGTTCCAGACCGTGTGTCTGAGGATCATTGTGGGCGCACCTTGGTATGTCCGGAATGAGATCTTCATCGTGACCTGGATATGCCTACCATCAAGGACCACTTCCGGAAACTGGCGCAGTCCTTCTACGCCAGACTTCCCGGTGCCACCAATCCTCTTATCTAGGGGCTTGGGAACTACGTCATCGACCCTGGGTGGTGCCATCGACGTCCCAAAGCCCTGCTCGGATAAGCGAGATGTGTCAACAGTGGTTTGGGAGGCTCTCACCCAGCCCCCCATAGAGTAGTGTCTCTGAACGTAGCTCTAAAAACCTTATTCGGTTTTCCCAAAATTTTTTCCCCCCCAATATTACTAATAATATGTTTTCTCTATTCTTTGTTTCAGAACTTCGCGAAACGCGACAACCCGTCTTTAATTTTTGTGAACCACACGGTGTGACCAATTGGTCGGTACCTGTTGGAACTTACTTCGTGCTCCCCTTCAGGAAGCATCAAAGCATGCCTTTTGTCTGTCTGTCTGTCTGTCTGTCTGAGAACTCCTTCCTATTGGCTCGCTTGGCAGCCACTATCACTCACGTTTTCCCGAACCAATGGAAAGCTCCCTTTTCTCTTAATGGACAAGGCAGGCAGCAGCGGAGGGTATATAACACGGTGAATTCTAGAGCCGATTCAGTTCAACTACGCACGCCACTTTCGAGCAAATTGTCTTTCAGACAGGTTTTACGACCGCTTGAGTGAAACAAGATTTTGTCGGCTCACAGTGCGTTTTTCAATGCGGTGTGAAGATCGTTTTAAACGATTGTCTTTTGTTCACTGGAGATCCAATCACATACACGAAACTAAGCTTGGTATGGATGTTTCGGTGGTAGTTCCTGTGGTGGAAACTAACGGTGTCAACGAAGCCACAGTAGGCCGTAAAGCGTGACCGGCTGCGAAGCAATACCTTGCAGTCGTAGTCCGTCTTCCAGGACAACACACAACACGACAAGCCCCACCACTGCACAAAGAGGGTATCTTATTCCTTCCACACTGGCCACTATCCAGCCCTTTTCAGGGTTGTGCAAATGGCCCCCAACCACTCTAAGAACAGAAACAAACGACACGGGGCATGGCTTACTACTCTAACAGACGTCTCAGACATGGAAACTGACACTGATGGACAGGGAACATTCACGATGGCTGACAAACTAGGACGAAAAAGGAGATTCCGACCCCACAATCATCCCCAGACAAAAAAGACAATAACAGTAGTGACAAACAAGTTCAACGCCCTGAAAAGGGCCGACAACATTACCCCCACTTCAGACAAACCGAACACTGACGACCAGCCACAAGCAACATCCAAGACACGATACCCTCCAATAGTTACGCTAGCTACTCAGAATTACAATCACATCACTAAGGTAGCAAAAGAGATAAAAGAGGACATTAAGATTACGTACATCACAAACGGTCTAAAAATCCACACGACAACCAAGCAGAACTACGAACTAATCCAACACTTGCTAAAGGAGTTCAAACAGGAATTCCACACGTTCACTCTACCCAGGGTCAAAGCTGTCATGAAAGGACTCCCGCCCAACATGGCTACCGATGACCTAGAGACAGAACTCAAATACATGGGATTCCCCGTGACCGACGTTAGGAAATTCTCAAAAAAGCGACCGCGGACAGCACTACCCAGACAGTCACGCTTCTCCCCACCTTCCAAGTAACATTAGCAAAGAGCACCGGCATCAACACCATTTACTAGGTCAAAACAATAAATCATACCAGAGTAAAGATCGAATCCTACATTCCTCCACTCAACACAGTAGTGCAGTGCCACAAGTGCCAAAGATACGGACACATGAAAAATAACTGTCAGAACAATCCCCGGTGCGTCAGGTGCTTAAAACAGCACATCACCAAAGACATACCAAAAATGACACCATCACTCCTGCCCGGTGCGTTAACTGTATGGGAAGCCACACGGCAAACTACAGTAAGTGCCCGGTGTACCTAAATTTATTAGAGAAAAAGAAGAATGCACAAGTACCCAAGACAAATACACAGAACAGACCTGTGACTCGAACCATGTCCCCACCCTCCAACACACAAAGCTATCCTCCAATGCGGCAGAAACCCACCTCCACCGATCCTATGCTCAGGCAGTACAGGCAAAACAGACACACGGCCCCTCACAACAAGAAACCGGTTCATCCGGTTCTGACATAAATACCTCATGATTTTCCTCAAAGAATAAACATCATGAAAATTATAACACACTTCAAATCTTACCTCAACAGACTCAGACAAGCAACGGACGCAACAGAGAAGATGTTCATAATGATAGAGAGAGTGACTGACTACTTTGTAAACCAGAATGACTAAACTAGACGCGGACCAAGGACATTCTACGCATTTGTATATGGAACGCGAACGGAATACTGACGCAGGCTCATGAATTAGAAGAACTCTTTAAAACATATGGAATAGATATAGGAATAATCAACTAAACACATCTAAATCAAAACAAAAGACTTAACTTTCTCAGCTACCAGCTTTATTGAATAGATAGACCGAGCGGTAGCGGCGGGGGAACTGCAATTTTCATTAAAGACAATATTCCCCACTATCAACATAATTTTCAAAATTTACAGAATATAGAATCAACGGCAGTAAAAGTAAATACAAAGAGCGGAGGTGTCCTGTTCGTGGCCATATATAAACCACAGACTAAGAAAATACTGCAGAGTGACCTAGACGAACTTACAAACTTCGACAAGATATTCTTAGCAGGGACATGAATAGCAAACATCTGAACTGGAATAGCCGACTGACCAATAGGAATGGAAGCATATTAAACGATCACACTGACACTAAGAGATACACGGTAGTCGGGCCTGGCGAACCGGTATTTTACCCATCAAACTCACTACAGAGGCCAGACGTAATAGACGTGGTCTTGAACAATATAGGGGTGACACCGAAATAGCTCTCTGTTCTTAAAGAACTGGACTCAGACCACAACCCTATAGTGTGCGAGATCACAACAAACACAGAAATACAGATAAAGAATATTAAAAAACTAAAAAACTACAAGTAACTGGGAAGGGTTCAGAAGGACACTAAACGAGACATTACCCGACAACATAAATAACACGACCCCTGAAGAAGCAGACACTACACTCCAGCTCTTTACAAGCACAGTACAAGAAGCATACAGAACCAACATCGTAATAGAACAGGAAAAACACGACTTGCGACGCCAACACCCAGACCTTGACTTTCTGCTCGCTCAGAAAAGAGAGGCAAGGAGAGACTAGCAAACACACACAAACTATCAAATACAACAACTGGAAGTTATACATCACTGACGCTGCCATGGACCCCAGCAAATGTCTGGAACATCACAAAACAGCTAAAATCAACTCGCTACAAACGGTCGGTACCGGCTATACACGGGGAGCACGGTATGACCTATACAAGCTTAGAGAAAGCGGAGGCCATAGCCGCGACTCTGGAGAAACAATTTACACCAAACCGAAACCCGAGAGACGCAGACTTCGTCAGGAACGCACAAAGATCAGTACGGGAATACCTTTTTTAGACTAATAGTGTCACGGGTGGACCCAATAATACTTGATGAATTGAACTACGCAGTGAAACACCTCCCAAAAAATAAATCGCCAGGCCACGACAGACTATCAAATGAAACACTACAAAAATTACCACCGAGAGCACTACTCACGCTACTGACAAGATACAGCGCTCTACTTACGCTTTGTCACTTCCCAGACGTATGGATACTGGCGATAGTAATAACGCTTCCTAAAACAGGAAAGGACCCAATGTTCCCTCAGAACAGAAGGCCTATTAGTCTCCTCCCCACTATGAGCAAACTATTTGAAAAACTAGCACTAAAAAGGATAAACAAATTTAGTGAAAAAAAATGAGATCATCCCGAAAATGCAGTTCGGTTTCAGGAAAAAACACTCGACCATCCACCCCGTAGTAAATCTAATTGAGGAAGCTACAAAAGCTCTTGAAGAAACAAAAACACACCGTAGTAATATTTCTTGACGTTGAAAAACCATTCGACAGAGTCTGGCACATAGGACTAATTCAAAAAAATAATTAAATTCAACTACCCACAATGGATCATCCACATCATCACCAGTCACCTTGCTCGAAGGGAGTTTCAGGTAGTCATGGACGGAGTAAAATCACCAGTACAAGACATAAGGGCTGGGGTGCCCCAGGAATCTGCACTAGCATCACACGTTTATAGCTTATATACTTCAGACATCCCTATCCATCCACATCTAAAAGTATGACTCTTTGCTGAAGACACCATGACCTACACCATCAACAAAAACATAAATTACGCCAGTTTAAAAATGCAGAGGTACTTGGTAGAACTACAAGTTTGGTTCGCGACTTGGAGGATCAAAGTTAACCCCACGAAATCAGCAGCTCTGATTATTAGCCGAGGATACAAACAACTCCCAGCGCCACTCACTTTATTCGACACAGAAATACCTGTTAAAAAGATTCAAAATATTTAGGCACTACAATAGACCCGAAACTAACCTGGAGAAGTCACATAGAGGACACGAACAAAAAAGCCACTGGGAGATATGTCCAATTGAACGCTCTATTCAAAGGAAGGGAACTAAACATTCACACAAAAACTGTCTTATACAAATCCATGATACAACCGATAATACTGTACAACTGCGCAGTATGGAGCTACGGAGCCAAACACCTCACGGATAAACTACAAATCACACAAAACAAGATACTCAGAACCATCACTGGAGCACCCTGACGCACTAGAACAACAGACCTACATGAAATGACTAAGTGCAGGCAGCTGCAAGATATATACAGGGAAAGGAACAAAAAACTCTACGAACAGGCAGACACACACACAAACGACATAGTACAGGAACTAGGACGTTACGACCCTGATGACCACAGACGATACCCCGGCTGGCGTAGACGAGCGCTATTATTACTAGCTAAGTGTATATTATAATCATAATTTTTTTTTAAATAACCACAAAATCACTAGATCTAGGAAAAATATAAAAAATAAATTATTATAATAATATCCCAAGTAGATTAGTAACTAACCAAATTGGCAATCGACTACGCCAGAACAGCGGGATCGACGAACAACCACCACCCCACCTATACCATCTTTGATTCAATCTCAGACCCGACCTTCACAAGTCGCTCATTTCATGCCATTACTACTTTAGTCACGGCCGGACGCCACTGGGATAAGCATCTAGGTTCTCTACTAGCCAGAGAATAATCCTGGCGCCGGGGGCGGCCCCAGATGGTGAATGGAAATGTATCCACCTCACTCCTAAACCCAAGAAAAGAAAATCCTACCCCAACAAGCAACTCTTATTACCTTTGCCACCGCCGGACTCCACAGGGACATCCGACTAGGTTCTCTACGAGACAGAGGATAATCCTGGTGCCGTGGTCGACACCTGATGGGGAATGGAAATGTAACCATCCACGTCAAACCTAATCTCTACAGTCAAGCCAACCTTTCGATCCTCCTCCCGGAAATCGACTCATTGAATATTATCATACCATCATCATACCTTATACACACCTTCCCCCCATCCCAGTCAAGAAAATCCTCCCCAAATCCGGAGACCCAGTGCAATCATTCATTATCACCAATTTCACTTCACAGTATTAATTAATTATACAAATGTGTTGTACATTGTATTAAGTTCATTCACGAAGTCAGGAGCCACGACAGTGACTCCATACTCGAACATAAGATCAGCCCTTTCACAGGTAACCTAGCTTGGCGTTTCTGTCAAGGCGGATATATTGCGTTGGGCAACACAATATTACACAGTATTCTGCAGGCTCATTTTATCTGTTTCATTTCATCAGGTTAATAAGTTCATTCGCGAGGTTAAGAGTCATGACAATGACTCAGTACTCAAACAGGAAATCAGCCCTTTCTCAGATGACCTAGCTTGGCGTAAATGTCAAGGTGGATATTCTTAGTCGGGCAACAGCCGAACGGCCGATTCAGTGGTGACCCACCTTGGCGAACCACCGTTACGAAAGAGCAAAATAAAGTATCATTTTTTTAAAGAGCAATTTTTTGGGGACTCCTTTCACCGTTCCTACCTCCCACCGTAACTCACGTTGCCGCAACTACTTCCTACCTCCCACCACGACTCACGTTGTCAGGACTACTTCCTACCTCCCGCCACGACTCACGTTGCCGGACTACTTCCTACCGCCCACCGCGAGACTCACGTTGTTGGGACTACTTCCTACCGTCTACCACGACTCACGTTGCCGGGACTACTTCCTATCGCCCACCGCGACTCACGTTGCCGGGACTACTTCCTACCTCCCACCACGACTCACGTTGCCGGGACTACTTCCTACCACCCACCGCGACTCACGTTGCCGGGACTACTTCCTACCGCCCACCACGACACCCGTGTTGCCGTGTTGCTGGGACTCCCTCCTTATACCACTCAATTCTCACCATCAGATGGTCCTCGTCATCGCTGTTCCACGAGATGGTATACACCCACCGCTCCGGCAAAGCCCACCCACGGGACCGGTGCCTAGCCACCAACGTCATCATGAGACTGCACTTCGAATGATGCAATCCGCTACACCCGAAGACGCAGTTGGGGATGACAAAATTTATCTAACTATAACTTGACTTGGTTTTGAAAGACATTAAAAATACATTTCATTAATAAACCTTTACAACTAATTATTGACTCTTCACCTGAGATAATCAAAATTTATTTAAATAATAAATTTTTATCTTTAAAATTCTTACATAAACAATAAACCTATCAAATATGTCTTACAACCACAGCTCATTGTTTTGTTCAATGTGTTTTATTGTTATGTTGTGTCTCATTTTTTAATAGTATGTGTTCCACAAGATAATTACACTGCTACAGTACACTAAAATATCGTATTTTACACAAGTTGTTAGTATGTATTTTATCTAGTCACTGGTAATATGTGCATCTGAGCTACCTCCTATGACACCTGGTGGTCCCGAGGTCATTGAACGTGATTACCGACAATCACTGAGTAAGGTAATCCCTCTAGACGACGTACCATAAAATTATAAATATATAATTTCTGTCCACCTTGGTATCGGTTTATAAGTTAGGGTGTGGAGGAGTGTTTACACTATAGGACAGGCGTCAGGGCAAAAAAGTTACTAAATCGGAAAAATCCCAGAAAGCTGGAAAATGTTTTGATCGCTTTATTTGTGGTGTATAATTAGAATAATAATATTTGCCTCTTGTGCGAGCTCTGCGTTCAGCGCAACAATGGGAAAAACACATTGAAATTAGATTTTTTTTATCCCCTTCATAATAAATATAATAATTAAAATTACAAGTCCACCATTTGGAGATATAGCTCAGGATTTTTCTTAGGATTGCTAATGGATAAATGTTGAAAGAGAGACTCCTCCGATGAGGTGCGATTCAGTTTTCTGGTACACACAGGTATCCACCGTAACAACATTGATATCTTCGTCAGTTAACAGGTGAGCTAAAAATGGGGGTGCCTTTTTGTCCATGCTCCGTAATTTGCACACCCAGGGAAGGATTTACGCATAGGCCTAATAGTCACGTGCGTCCGATTTTAGGGGTGGCAAATTTTTAATGACGAAAAAAAATATTTTTTTTTCTACCAGTTAAAATAATGTTATGGCTTCATCGTGTATAATTTTTGGGGTTTGCTGTTTCTGTGTACCAACATGACAGAGTATCGCCTTAATTCACTGACACGCGTCTTAATTGAAGGTCACTTATTGTATAAAAGGGATTTTACTGGCATCGTAGACCAGTTCGTTCAGCAGAAATCAAAGCGAAAGGTACTATAGACTATTTCTTGTTGTGTACGTGCTAATATTTTATCTGTAGTATTTATACAGTCTACTAATACAGACTTTATAATTTTTAATTATATAAAATTTGAATCTGTGTGTTGTGATAGTGTAAGAGTATTTATTTCAATCTTTTAAGTCCAAGCTTAGATTCATATTAGTTTTAAAAGCTCGCTATAATAAATAATAAAATAATCCAATAACTTTTTATCTGTTTTTCCACAGATAACACTTGTATTTATGGTATATATGTAGTATGTGGTATATGTATGAGGGGCTGTAGAGGGGAAACAGGGATTTAGAAGGGTAGAAATTAAAGTAGGAAAAGTGTGCGGCAAATTATCTTGTGCCTATGGGCGGCAGAGTCATTCCTCCCACATCGATGGCATCACATTCATGTTAGAACGGCCTGCTAGGAGATTGGGGCTCTAAATCCACTTTCCCTCTAGCAAATGCGGGTTCCTGCCTCAATTCAGCTCCCAGTCTGGACAGGGAGATGGTAAATATCCTAGCTAATCACATTTTGTTAGGCTTGTGTGGCCCCTAATTGTGCATTATCAACAAGAGTGAACTGTGTGATGCCCCAGCGGTCCAGAAACTCATCAGGTGACCTCAATGGATCACAGTGTCAACACAGGAGTTTCCAAAGTGAAAGGCTTATCTTGCGGGCCCAGGTGACAAAAATGGACACGATTAAGTCACACCAGTTAGGGAGTGGGAGGGGGTTAATGACTCCTTGCTAACCAGAATGGCCTCGGAAATAACCGCCCAAGGTAGGATAGGATTGTAATTACATAGATGAACAGGAATGAGTTGGTACAAACACCCGCAGTATTCACCACGGGATCCTGAGGGAGGTGGGGGTGGCCAACATAATGATCACACTCTCTATGTGACTTCCATCGAGGAAGGAGTACACGCTCCACGACAACTAATAAAGAAATTACACTAGGGACTGCACGCTCCCATCAATAAAAAAAACTCCCCCACCAACCTTAATTCTCCCCAGGCTGGATGGGGCACACACAAAAACCAATTAGGGACACATCAAATGGGCACACATTAAATAAAAATGGGAAGGATTTAGCACTGAGCGCGCTCAATAACCAGGCAAGTGTGAACACGATCGCCTAACAATAATTTGCCTACATTATTGCTATGTTCCGAAACGCCCATGCTAGTGTCATTTACCTCAGAGCTACGACAAAGCATCACAAGAATATACCTAGATGAACGATAACTTCCCTTTTTTAAGGTGCCGCTCTAGCTAATAACACCTATTTCAAAAGTTAAGTATTAAAAACCAATTTTATACGGTATTTTGAGTCACCATTTTGAACCAAGATAACGGCCCTACTCTTATGTAGCTAATATTTAGGCCTATATGCCAATTGTCATGCTTTTATCCAAATGTGTACGATTGGAGGAAAATCAACGATGAAGAGACATGATTGACAGGATATACAAAAAGGCAGCACAGAACACTTCACAAGGCCACGTGCGGCCACAGGTTTCACATCTCTTGCGTTGGATATCTGAGAGATAGATCCCTTCTTGAAATTATGGAGTTATTGTTTGGATATTAGATTAATAGGTCACCTTTTGAAATCATGGAGTTATTGTTTGGATATTAGATTAATAGGTCACCTCTTTAAATCATGGAGTTATTGTTTAGATACTTTATAAATATATAACTTCTTGAAATCATTAAGTTATTGATTATATAGTTAATAAATAGATCAACTCTTGAACTTATGGAGCCATTATTAGCTAAACATTTAATAAATATATCACCTCTTGAAATCATGGAGTTATTGGTTATTTAGTTGATAAATAGATCATTTATAAAACCTTGTAAAAGAGAAACATATTCAAGCATTTTGTTCCATTCTATTAATTGTAAATGAATCTCCTCCTTTTAATCAATTACATCTCACCTCCGAACAACAAAAGTCAACAGCTCTGAAGTTCCAAGAGAAAGAGAGACGAGGAACAGTAAGTATACTCGAGTAGAAATCAAATATTATTTAATAATAAACAGGTTGGTCCACGTCGAGCTCTTCTCCTCTCTCGGGGCTGATTGCGCGGTAATTACTGTGTTTGAGTGCGCGGACGTGTGAGAGCGGTTCTACAGATTATAGGTTCTCCACCACGCCGCTAGAGGCACTTCCAGCACGTCGCTCGTTTCACGCGCGATTTATGATGACAGTTGAGCAACGCCCTACGCTCTCGCTTTTTCTCATGCTTATATTTAAAAAAATACGGCCTTTCTTAAAACAAAAGACATAAAGCTTTATTATATCCTCAGTTGTTTCGTAAAATTAATAACCAAAATATGAAGAAATTGTTTTATTTATTAATATAATGACACGCCTTTATTTCTAGCTGCACATGGAACTATTTGACTGAACATGGTTATGAATCGGACAAGAGACGTGTGAGGTCAACAAACATCTACATTTGTGTCATTAGGGAACTATTTCCAACCAGGATGTGGCTGTGCTCCCATCATTATTTCAGACGTGTTCTAAAGAGTTAAATTAAGTACAAAACCAAGGTAGGATTATGACATTCATTACAAAAACATTCCCTGAAGATGTATCAGTAACTGTAGACTGCAATGGCCATTCTGGCTAAATATAATAGAATAACATTAAAGATACATGGACCTTTAATATATTTGTGAGGATAAATATAATAATTACTTGTTCCCCTGAATTTTGTTATATTTTATATTTTGAATTTATGTTTTGTTTTATTGTTTGTAGGAACTGCCATGTTTTCGAGTATTCTCCAAGGTACTGACAATACTCCTAGTATTATCCTAGGTACGGACAAGGCTACACGTATTCTCCTAGGCCTTGCCAAACTCCTAGTACTCCTAGTACTAGTCTAGGCTCTAACAAGACTACTAAAATTCTCCTAGACACTGTAAAGATTTCTAGTATTCTTCTAGGAACTGCCGAGATTCCTAGTATTCTCCTAGACACTGTCAATATTCCTTGTATTTCCTAGCCATTACCAAGACTTCTAGCAAGGCCGAAGCCAGCCAATAATTTCACGGGGTGTTTGGTGGCCCATCCCCCAATTGCCAAAAGCTAGAAAAAAATTCTGAAAGATAAACCGTTCTATAAGCTATCTGAAGTGTTTTTTTTATGGCAACATAACACCATAACTGCTGAAAGGTAGGGAACATTATAAATACTAAACACCTCTAGAAGCTCTCTGAAGTGCTTTTTATCGTAACACAGCCCCTAATTTGTACTTGTATATTAAATTTGATATTGTTTGAACCATAAATAAAGCAACGTATATATTTTTTCATAAAATTTCAGAGGGGTATTTTCCTAGGCTCTACCAAGACTTCTAGTATTCTTATAGCCATTATCAGACTCCTAGTATTATTTTAGGCTCTACCAAGACTTCTATTATTCTTATAGCCATTATCAAGACTCCTAGTATTATTTTAGGCTCTACCAAGACTTCTATTATTCTTATAGCCATTATCAAGACTCTAGTATTATTTTAGGCTCTACCAAGACTTCTATTATTCTTATAGCCATTATCAAGACTCCTAGTATTATTTTAGGCTCTACCAAGACTTCTATTATTCTTATAGCCATTATCAAGACTCCTAGTATTATTTTAGGCTCTACCAAGACTTCTATTATTCTTATAGCCATTATCAAGACTCCTAGTATTATTTTAGGCTCTACCAAGACTTCTATTATTCTTATAGCCATTATCAAGACTCCTAGTATTATTTTAGGCTCTACCAAGACTTCTATTATTCTTATAGCCATTATCAAGACTCCTAGTATTATTTAGGCTCTACCAAGACTTCTATTATTCTTATAGCCATTATCAAGACTCCTAGTATTATTTTAGGCTCTACCAAGACTTCTATTATTCTTATAGCCATTATCAAGACTCCTAGTATTATTTTAGGCTCTACCAAGACTTCTATTATTCTTATAGCCATTATCAAGACTCCTAGTATTATTTTAGGCTCTACCAAGACTTCTATTATTCTTATAGCCATTATCAAGACTCCTAGTATTATTTTAGGCTCTACCAAGACTTCTATTATTCTTATAGCCATTATCAAGACTCCTAGTATTATGTTAGGCTCTACCAAGACTTCTATTATTCTTATAGCCATTATCAAGACTCCTAGTATTATTTTAGGCTCTACCAAGACTTCTATTATTCTTATAGCCATTATCAAGACTCCTAGTATTATTTTAGGCTCTACCAAGACTTCTATTATTCTTATAGCCATTATCAAGACTCCTAGTATTATTTTAGGCTCTACCAAGACTTCTATTATTCTTATAGCCATTATCAAGACTCCTAGTATTATTTTAGGCTCTACCAAGACTTCTATTATTCTTATAGCCATTATCAAGACTCCTAGTATTATTATAGGCTCTACCAAGGTCCCTAGTATTCTCTTAGGCATTACCAAGGCTCCTTGTATTTTATTAGACATGATCAAAAGTCCCTTTTATTCTCTTAGTCATTAGCCAATACCGAGCTAGAGTTGCGGTGTTGTCATATCTGTCAAGTTTGGTCTGAAAACGTGAAGAGGGAGCGCGCTAATCTGTTGTTTACATGAGTCAAACTGTGTGCTATCTTGCACTATATTTGGTTTGGCTATATTCTTACAGTTGTAGTGAGTATAGATTAAACTAATAAAACAAACGATTGCAATTAAAAAACTTGAATTTTTAAATTGGGGGTAAAGGGAGGGGGGGGGGGGGGGGGAACTTCGCGGACGTATTTTTTTCCCGGTTGGTACCTACCCATGGTATAAATTGTGGGATTATTTGCATTTGCTTAAGAAATATTAAACATCTATCCATGTTTCTTGTTATATTATTTTTGACGGAGGTATCGCTCTTATTAATAATCTTGGTTATGTCATCATCACTTTCCTATACAACTCAAAATTCTTCATTTTCTATTGAATTAATCTCACAACTATCATCTTCTTCAGAGCTTTGGAATTCTGAATCGGTACATTCAACATCAGAATACTTGTGTCTAATAATGTTATCATTTGAGTAAGGAGGGAGTTCTACCACACCGGACATGTACTCCGTATCACACATGTCTTCTCTGTGATAGAAACAATATTAGGGCCTAAATTATCATTTCGAAATGTATATTATTTATTCTAATAAAGAACAGGTAAATAATGATTTTTCAATAGAGATAAAGCGTATTATAAAGATAAATATGTTATAAATATACAAGTTGTAATTATATGTGTATATATATATATATATATATATATATATATATATATATATATATATATATATATATATATATATATATATATATACACACTATATAGAGAGAAAATTGAACAAAACTAATGATTACGTTGTTCATTTGTGCAAGTCATGTGACATAATAATATATTATTTCAAAGTGGGCATATATTATATAAAGCTAAACTTCGATAAAGACTCGATTCGGTTGGTGAATCAGGCCAAATATATGTATGTGCATTTACTATAAAATCATGTTTCCTTCTCCTTGCACCCTAGAATAACTCAAACCTCAAAACCTAATCACTAAATAATTCAAAGTGTCTAAAAACATTGGAGAGTGATTATATATAAGTTACATCTTATTTGGATTAGAATTCTTCAGTTATTTTGATTAAATTAATTCATATAAAAATCGTTTTAACTCTCTCACACACACATGACATTTTTTTATGAGTCATATGTAATAAAAGACATTCCTTTATGAATGAATTAATTATTTCATTACATTATTTATTTGCAAAAAAATAATAAAAAAATTGGTAGAAAGACTGTCGTTAAAATAGTAAATAGCTGTTTTTCATTTGAAGTAAATTCAAAGTGCTCACACACTTGCAAATTCAAACATAAATTACTAATATAATATTATACTTGGGCCTAAAATTACTCTTTAAGTGAGTTCGAAATACATAAATAAATAACTATATTGCCTTCCTATATTGTTTAGGTGCCCAACAGGATATCTCACTAATTGACACATCATAGACTACTTATATAGGAACTACAACTTTTAACTTGACCTAATTATACCCTTATATGTGGGATTAACAGAGAAATTATAAGTATTTAAATAGAGTACTTTCCAAAATTTAAACCATATACAATGCTGGAAAAATTGCCAGCTTAAACATTGATACTTGCATTAACACAATTTTTAAAGCGATAAAAAATCTATTTCTTATCAAGAATATTTTCAAGAGGCAAGTCAATTAACAGTTTGACAGTTTTGGGAAAGAACGTAAGAAAATACAAGCTATAAATGTGATATAATGATAGTATCATAGGCCGACACGTTAGCTCAGTCGCTAGCGGGATGGTCTACAGTGCAAAGGATTTCGAGTTCGATTTCTGGTAGGAGCGTAATATTTATTATTTTATTAATTCTCGGCCTTCTTTTGGATGTTGTATATGTCTTAGAATTCAATAATTCTATTTAACTGTGGAAAATTGCATTATTCATAAAATTATCAAATATTTGAACAATATAATCAATTAAAATTGTTTTTAAATGTTAAGTATTTATTTCATCATTCTTGATATGCAATGTGTCGAAACCTTGGGCGATCGCTTACAGCCATTTATTGTTTACTAGATTGTATATTCTCTGTTTCTGATTCTGGAAACCCCTAACTTATAAAATAAACATAAAGCCTATCTGCCTATATAATACATTATGCTCATTCTCGGTTTCAAAGCTGGACGTTTTCCAGGTTGTGATGGAAGGAACCATTGTTTATTATGTTAATTATTATTATATATATTTATATATAGTTTCCTTACAGTTCACAGAGATCACAGATAAAACACAAATCTAAAAATGACTACAACATGTTTCTATAAATAAATAACCCTGGAAGTGGTATAAAGATCAATATCACTATAATATGAGTCTAACTATTTCAAGAGAGAGCTTGTGAATGATCGTTCAAACAGAAATCTTGCAAGGACTGCAGATTTTGTTTTTCTGTGATAATACATCTGGAGTAACTGCTGTGGAGGCGGCTATCACCCGTTCTTGTCGACTAAGCTACACTTCCCTACAAAGTTTTGATCCCGTGAGCCAACTTGGAATTTCAGTGCATATTTTTATGTCATACGTAAATTAAGTTATTCAGTAAAACTTTCATATTTAAATCTGAATATTTTTTAAATCTTAAGTATACACATCTATAAATCACATAAATACTAATATTTATAAATGAATTAGTATTAATAAACAATTGTTGAAATGTGTTGATTTTAAGGGAACTTTAAGTACTGGTATACTTATATAGAGTATGCTTATACCTACGGTAAAATCCGAGCTTTATCAAATAGGTATAGTATTAAAGATACTAAATTTTAATTTTCTAAATTATATTTCAAAAAGTGTGGCCTAAAACTAGATTCGGAAAACGTAAAAATTGAAGTTTCTTACCCTCATAAATCTTGAAAAAAATAGTTAAAAATAAAAATGTTTGTGTGTAACATTACATAGAATAAAACTCTTTTGAATGACGAATTTTTTTTATGTATATATGGCCTTAAGGGGCCACTATTGACACCACTTCTACCTTTATTTAAGAAGTGCTTCATGGTAAATTTGTACTCTTGGAGGTTGTGGTTTCTAAACGTTAAAAAAAAGTATAACATTTAAAGCATTTAATCTCTGCCAATAATTATAATAAAAATTAACTCCAGATAACGTCAAGAGGAATTTTATATTTGTAATTTTTCTTTTCTTGTGGCAGTTTGGGGTTTGTGCCCCCAAAATCCCCTGAAATTACTACCTGGCTACGGCCTTGAGTAAGACAGGAAAAAATTATTTAAACATTTTATAGGTGAACACGACGGTTGATCGCGTAGTCTAAGACACAATATTTGGAAAAAATTAATAGATTGGATTTTAATAGAAAAGATATAAGTAAACCGGAGTCCAAGTGTAGCCATGTTTAATTTAAGCGTAATCGGTGTAGTGACTTGGGCGTGATTGCGTAACAAACATAAAGTTAATATTTATTCTTTACTATATTTGAATATCTGCTTCCACCTGAAAACAATCGTTGCCAAGGAGATTTGGTTTGTTGAGATTCCAAAACCTTTGTTGCCAACAAGACTTACAAAGAATATGTAACTTATATATATTAAAGTTATTATATTTGAATTATTTTAAATCTAAAACGCAAATGTAACCAAACTAAGAGTCCCTTTTTTTAAACATTTATTTGACTGTTAATTATATAGTGTAATGGTATATAGCTTTTTATTTTATGAAAACTAAGTAGTAAGTCCTATAACAGAGTAAGTGCCATCGTGATCCGATTAGTAGGCCTACTATTTGAGTTTACTGGCATCAGACAAGAAGACAGATAGAATGAATGTGCACACAGATTTAAGTGTTTTATCAATGTATAGCATATTGCTATGTATGCGAGTGCTAGGGGCCTCTTCACGGCTTTTATTGGTTCTGCTGATTCAAACTCTTTCAATAATGGATTCAAGTATAAAAGTTCCTCAACCAATTCACAACCAGATATGTCACATTTTCCCCCATCGGTTAAACATATTTCTAAATCTGCACAGCCTTTTTCCAATTTGGACTTTTCAGGAATTGTTTTGATATTGTATAAAAAGTTCCATGTATAGTTGGATAGTTGTGTAAATCGAGTGACCAACGCATTCTCAATTGTATCGATCATAGGTTGAAAGACGTTCATTTTAAACAATTCTTCAGTATCTGTTGGTGTCTCATCTACGGCCTCGTATTCAAATAATCTCTTCTTTCTTCGGGATCGAACTGGCTTGAAAATAGGATCTGTTCCAGCTTGAAAAGCAATTTCCCTAGCTGTTATCAGAGCAGACGAATGACCCCGGTACTCTTTTACAAATTCCGAGCAGTTCTTCATCAATTGTGAAGCGTTTGGTAAATCCATAGTTTCAGACTGCATAGCCTTACTTACAATGTTTACTTGAAACCATATATCATACCAAGCCACCAGTGTTACTATAAACTCAAATTGTTCCACGTTCTGAATCAGCGACAAGGCCTCTTATGCTGCAACTGGGTCATTCGTTTCTTCGTGAAGATCCAGAAGGGCGTCACGAACTGAAGGGTAATGATAATGAACTGCAGCGAGGCTAGAAACTTTACTCTCCCAACGAGTTTCACAAACTTTTTCAGTGATAGTCCTTCTGCGTGCTTGGATATCACTTCCCATCCCTTTGTTGGTCCAGAGAATAGAACAAACAGTCTTTGAAGAAATCCTAACAAAGAAACCGATTTAACAGAGGTTTTGGCGGCATCTGCTATTACCAAATTTAAGCTATGACAGCCACATGAATTAAAAATTGCTCGTGGATATTGGTTCAGAATTCTGCTTTGGACACCTTTTTTTACTCCTACCATATTAGATCCACTATCACATCCTTGGCCTCGACAATTGTTCATATCCAAATCGAACTCTTGCACAATATCATCAAGAAAGAGGCCAGCAAGTCCAGCTCCCGAAGAGTCACTTACCTGCTTGTAAGCAATGAAACACTCACGCACTTGGACTTCACCTTCATTAGTGTCAACAAAACGCAATGTTAAAGATAATTGTTCAACGTGACTGACATCAGGACTGCAATCCAATATGATGGAGAAGTATTTAGATGACTTTACCATAGTCAAAATTTTATTTGGAACTTCACTTCCAAGTAAGCCAATCAACTCGTTTTGAGTATGCTTGCCAAAATAGTGGACATTAGTCTCCTTATTAACAATACGGCGGAGGTACTCCATCATCACAGGATCAAATTTTCCTAGCAGTTGCACTAAACCCAGAAAGTTACCATTATTAGGAGTGTTTCAGATCCAGAGCCTCCTCCAAACCACAAATTATTGCCTGCTAAAAAGAATACTATGGACATCATTTGTTCGAGGATATCAATCCACCGTGATTTCCGCGTCTTCAATCTGTTTTTGCAAATGCTTGTCAATTCCACTGAAGTTTTCTTATCGAATCGACGCTTCTATCCAACTGTGCATGGCGCGCTGGTGATCTGAGGAAGTTTCGTGAGTTTTGAGACGCACTGATAAGTGTCTCCAGTCGTCAAATCCACATTTTCCTAAATCAGAATGGGAACTTCTCTTGAATAAACAGCAGCAAAAACAATATACTTTATCTGCAGATTTAGAGTAAACGAGTCATCTTCTTTTATAAATTTCTCCATTTGGCATCACCCTTTGAAAATGCGTTTTTGAAAAATGACGTCCAATTTTTCCTGGATATTTTTCGTTGTTCATTTCGTTACTTACAGGACCTAGAATAATTATTTCATCTCTGGTTGCAGGGTCAACAAGTGACCATTTTGAAATATCATAATTTATATTTTGAAGAGGTGACGGTGATGGTATGTCTGATATACCCTCTTCTGTAATATTTTGAACTGCATATGACATTCCAGAAATAGCTACATCTTCTTGTGTATGCTGCTCTTCATCTCCATGGGCTTCGTCTGAAGAACTTCTATTAAATAGGCCTTCTTCCGTCGCGTGTTGGACTATTTCTGATGATGACGATTCAGATGACTTACGTTTAGCAAAGTTAAATACTCGAAAATAGGTATTTAACGCAGCTAAAAGTGTTTACAGTACAACAAGAATTAGGATGAAAGATGATATTTTATGGAACTAAAATTTACGCATTTACGCAAATTTAAAACATTAACTGTATTATTTATTAAAAAGTCTTAGTCAACATCAAAACAACAGTTTAACTAATAACTACTTAAGACATTAAGTAATGCTTAACTTTTTTAACTCATAAACAATGTTTAGGATGTATTTATTTGACTAAAGCAGAATTATTGTTGCTATAGCAACATTTTGCAGATGACCGAATGAAAGATCGAAATCATAGCGAAAAGCCCCGCATCTACTGTTTCGAATTGCATTGCGAGTAAAAAAAAACACACAAAAAGTTCACGTGACACGTTCACACAGAAACAACGGACCACAACTGTTGACCATTTGTTTAGACTGATTATTGCTTACATAAGTAGGTATTTGTATTTAGTTTATTTCAGCATTATTCGGGAAGAAATAAATACAAAAGAATGTCTAAACGTAAAGATAATTGTATTTATTGTCATAAATTGTATTTGTATGAATTATGATAGGTATAAATGCTTTTTACTAACTACTCCATAGCCAAAAAATTATCGAACTTTTCCACATAGTTGAATTTTGCCAGATAAATTAACAGCTACTGTCTGGCTGACGCTATTTTGTTAGTTAGGCATTTTAACAAGGGTCCAACAATGTTTAATTTGACATTAGTTAGGTTCGCTGTTTAGCTATTAGTTAACGCTAAATAACGTTATGAGTAAGAACTATTTTTACCCAAGTAAAATCTTTATATATTTCAAGATAACGGAATTTTGACATAAGGGACATGGACAGAGAAAAAAAGGTTTAGCTTTTCTGTATGAGTAAATAAGGGGGGGGGGGGTGAATAAGAGGTAGTTTATCAGCATTCACCTGTAGAGAATTTAATCAAAAAACACCCTCGTTTAAAAATAACGTCATTAATCTCAAACTCAGACATCCATAGAAAAAGAAAGATTAGCACTATGTGCCTTTTTTTTGTGAGATTGTTGAATTTTAAATAAAATGCTTGGCTTTTATGAAAATGTATAATCATTAGATATAACTAATATTCATTCAAATACCACAAAGCACAGTAATTTAAAGTTATAGGGCATTTCCCCCAATTATGAACCCTAAGTATGTCGAAAATGCTATGTGAGATCATTCTTATATTGAAGTTATTCTAGAGAGCTTCATTAGCATTAATTTTGTTTCAGTATTTAGTATTGAACTTGCTAGTTTGTTATTTATGCAAAAAAAGAAAGCTTGGTTTTGAGAAAATTGAACAAGACATCTTTTGGCAGGAGGAAATGTGTCACAACCTTAAAAAGTATGTCTACCCTACTAAAAAGAAATATAGTATATGGGGCTCCAGGAAATGGGGGTCTTTAATGAAAAATATATATATATTTTATATGAGGTAGCTATAAAATTAAAATTTGGCAAAAAGGTAGAGAGATAGCTCTAGATAACCAAATAAATACGTTTTAATTGAGACGTTGGGAAACAGGTGTAGGGAAGGCAGAATAAACCCAATAAGGTGAGGCAAAAAATTGAAATTTGCCGAGAATATAGAGGACTTGCTCTGGTAATAAAATAAATGTCAAATAGTGTATTTATTATTTATAAAAGGGCCTATAAATGGGACGAGGTATATTAGCTTAAAACCTCTCCAAATAATTATAAACTCTTCTTTTCTTTATGGAGGACAATTAAAATTGGCCAAGTTTGTAAAAGGACCACTCTAAAATAACCCTAAATCTGGAAAGATTTAAATTTAAAAATAGGGGGTGGGAAATGGCTAGTATGGAAAACAAATGTCTCGATATGGTATAAAGTCTTAATTTTGTATAGGCAGATGAAAATATCTGCAAATAGACGAATACAAAAACTAAAGATTATGTTGAAGGGGATAACAAGTCTACAAATTCTGGAGGCACGGTGAACCGTGATGCCATGTGGAAAACCCGGTTGTTCATTATTCTATACGTTTCTGTAACAGAATATAATTTTTATTTATGCTCTTTGGTGAATTGTAATGCTCTTCTATCCCAAATATTTCTGTAACAATATCTATTAGTTTGTTTATCTTATTTTATGATCATGTTTTACTTAATATTGCGTTGTTAATAAGCTGCCTTTTTTGTTCATCCAATTTGTGAACAAGGTGATATGTTGTCTCAAATATTTTATTATATTTTTTTATTATCATGATTGGTTTGTGATTGCCATAGTTATTTCAGGATTGTCCATCAAGAACTATTAAAAGTGTGCAGCCGGATTTTGAACTTTTTATTTGAAATAGTTTTGATGCTGTTTAATCGTTCTTATTACACTTGTCTAAAACCTAGAATGTTTATGTAAATAATCCATTTTCAAGTTTAATAATTTTATCTGTCCCACCATATGTTGTTAGAATCGAATTATTATGTTTAAAATTGTGTAAGCGTAGTCCCCAATAATCAAAGTTCATTCAATTTCAATTTCATGAAGTTATAATAAGGACAAGGGAATCGAACCAGGGATATTTATCTTTGTGTGGCAGTTCTTTATGCTACATTAAGTAATATAATATCCTGATAAGTTCTTGTATATTTAAGTAGGCGACTGAGCCTATATAAGTTACAGCTGTTGAGATAATATACAAGTACAGTATAGTTTATAATATTAGCTCATTTTATTATATTTTGTAATAAATAATGTATTCAACTAAAAGCATACATCTCTCTATTAATATTTTTCTATATTTGACTCGAAAGACCCAAATAAAATAAACTCTAACCCAAATAGTTGCATATTTGGAGGCTGCTGGTAGACATGTCACATTTACCCTATTGTTGTTTACAGATGGGTCAAAGTTTAGATCTCATCACAATAATCTGTTGGTTTACAAGAAATAGAAATACAGAACTTTAAAAAACAACATGTCAAACAATAAAAAGTGATTTTGTAGTCCCTTAGAATGTCTATTACAGGGATTACTAAATACTATTTGCATCGGTGGACGCGTGGTCTAATCATCAACCTCTTTCAGTCTAGTTTACCGATGACAGACAGGTCATGGTTCGAACCCCAGGCAGGTGTATCAATTGTGAGGATATTTTTTTAATGGTTTCCCAATTTCCTTTTTCGGAAATGGGAGCTAAATTTCCTTGAAATGTTATCATTATATGTATTTCATTAATCTGTATATAGCTCATAGGCGTAAACAACCACGGAGTGAAATAAACCAACATAATTATTAATCCAAGAAAGAAAGAATTCAAAGAGTATTTAAGATACAATTCATCAATATTAGCCTGGACAGCGAATAAAAAACCTCTTTAATAGAAAAACAGAGATCCAGATGTCCCGAGATCGATCCCCGTTGCTTCCAGGTTTTTCTGTGACGGGTTGTGAGGACTAATGAGGAGCCTCTTGAATAAAGAAGTAGCAGCTTCAATCTAAAAAACTGAGTGGAGAGTTTGTTGTGCTGACCACAAATGCTAACACTATCATGATCGGTGGCCGCTCGGTCAGTACTAGTCATATATTTAATATGGCTACAATTGCTAATGCTAGTATTGTCCAGCCCAGTGGTTCTCAAACCTTGGGAATAAATACATATTCTGTGAAAGAGCTTTCTATCCGAAAGCTCAATGCTAGTTCTGAAGTTTCGCAGCCCGTGCGCGTGCGAGGGAGGTGGAGCTTAGACGAATACGTCAGCGACAAATCATCCAGTATAGAGAGGAAATACTCGGTGAACTGACAATCGCCTAGTCTTCTTTTACTCTGTCATTCTTTCTTCAAGAGACAACACTCACGAGCACACAGAAGGGATGTGTAATTATCTTGGGGAGGACAGCAGTGTAAAGAAAGAAAAGAATAGTAAAACGGCATTGTACTCTTCGTTTGCTCTTTCGGGTTCTTACAGGCGCTGGACTGGTCGTCTTTGTTTAACCCAAAGGTATCGGCCCAAGCGTGGTCCTTTTTCTACCTAGTAAAAGTAATATAACCTAGAGAAAAAAATGATTGAGACTTTATTTTGATGAAGTGTTAGAATCTACATTAGGCCCCTATGCCCCGTGTAACGATGCACCATCTATTTAACGTCACAAGTCTTGTTTCAATTGTGCGGGAAAACCAATAATTTTATGGCCGTTGTAGTAATAGTAAAAACGCTTGTAAAGTCTGAAATTGACATGTTTTACACGAAGTAAAAAAAAAATAATTTAAAATTGTAAAACCTCTTAAAACAATTTTAGCAAAACATGAAACAGTCGACTAATGATTTTTTTTAAATATATTTTGAGTTAACAAGGGTTAATTATGTTAGATTACAAAAATTGTTCAAATTTATTTCTATAAATAAATATATATATTGGTTAGAAGCCCCCTTTCCCTTGACACGTTGTGGCATTTTGAAGTGGTAGAGCATATGTCACGACTTCAGATCCGCATGATCTCGAGTGATTTTAGACAGTTGAATTGGTAGGTAACGTTGAAAACTGTACTCTAGACTAGGGCAATGCCACCACATCTCGTCCAAACACTAATGTATAGTACATGTACAAAGTGTATTCAATTTTACATTCATATAATAGCAAAAACAATTTTAGTTTCCTAGGTTAAAAGGCTAGACAATTTTAAATATTTTGAAATATATTTTATGTGTGACACAAGCCACAAAACATATTTTCCCATGACATAGTAATTTATTACAAAGGATAACTCTTTTTTTTAAATCTGGTACAGTCTTCAAGTCTTCATTACATCTTGTATTCATTGGTAATCAAGTTAAGATTTGAATTTCAGTCAAATTTATTTTAGGGAAGTTGTACACTTTAGAACAGCCGGTAGGTAACGCGTGTGCCTACTGATCTAGGGATCACGGGTTCTAATCCAGGCATGATTGAAAGTATATCATTGATTAGTTATTATCGGCTGGCGAACTGGGTGATGTTTTTGCTCTAGACTTAGTTTAGTTTGTAGAAAAATCAGTGTGTTCATAAAATGTACGATAAAAAATCTTCAAATAAAAAATACTGTGGTCGTAATTAAAAAATAAAATTTTTCCATATTTTCATTCAATTGCTAGTGCCCCTTCACTTTAAACCCTTCTCACCCTTACTCCATTATATAAATGATTTAAATTAGTGAAAGATGCTGATATCGCAAAAAAAACTTAGATAGGCCCAGCTTTGCTGAGCACCATTGAATTACACTACTGATGACAGTCAGGAATGTAAACTGATGTAGGCTTTTTCTTGAAAAAGCAAAGGTGATCTCTTTTAGCTATTAGTGTTGTGTTGTGTTCTTTATTTTAGTGTAATCAAACATTCTGTTTGGGTTGTTTGTTTTATTTTATTTATCATCACACCTTACTACCCTTTAGGGGTACATGCATGTGTATTAAATGTGCTAACTAGTTAGGGATAGGAATGGTTCAATTTAGAGGAAGTGGACTCACATTTGCGTGAAGGGAGAGTGAAAAAGTGTTTATGAAATACCACCCTCAGTACAACCAGCCAAAATACGAACCCAAGTTCTGCGTCTGCGGCAGTCCAGTTTATTTCAAGAGCGATGCCTTAAAGTTTAGACCATGCGGATACCAAAACAGGTTGTTTGGTTGTTTTGGCAAGATTGTTATAGAAAGTTTGATCGTAATCATATTCATGTTTTTCTATACTCAATAAATATTATTTATTTGATAATATTTAATGTTATCGTATATATATTATTTCTGTTGTCAACATTCCTTTTTCTTAACTTACACACAGCCTACAGCGATGAATAAGGTCTCAGTGGATAGGATTTTTTTTTTTGCGACTTCTGTCAGAGCATACTCAGTTTACGTTAAAACACATGTTTTTTTTAATGTGAGTTAAAATAAAGTTGCTTTTGCAATGACTATCAATATGTCTAAGGGATAGACGCTTCAAAGAGCTGGATTGTACTTGTCAAATGCTGTATTTACTCATGGACAACTATATGTAGCTTTTTCAAGAGTCCTATATCTAACAATAATATTATATTAATTACCGAAAATTAAGTAGATGCCTCTAGCAGATGTTTGAAGTGATCTTCCACTGGCCAATTTTTTTTAAATTAAAGGCTTTCAAAATCCATTAGTAGTATTTATAACAAGAAAATTCTTCAAAATTACAACCATTTTAAACTTATCTTGAGTGGCCCTTGCCTCGATTTATTTATTTATTTATTTATTTATATGACCCTAGAAGCTATTAAGAGCGCTTCTAAACTGATATTTTCTTACAGTTAGATTATTCTAGAAGTTATAGGGTGTGGTCTTCTCCAGTTAATTTTTGAAAATTTAATGCACATAGAAATAATTTGGAGTTCTATTTAAGGCAATCTTTTAGTTTAATATTTAATACTGTCGAAGTGTTTGAAATGTATCTAGGAGAGAGAAACTTCTTTCCATGGGGGCTAATTCGTCCCATGGGCAGTGCCCCCCCTTACCCGTCAGTTCACCGCCACTGACCCAAAGTTTTTTATAAGAATATATTTAAACATAGCTTTTCTTTATGGAAGCTATTCAGAGTAGTCCATTCCTGGATTTTTTTTCCATATCTTTATATTTTATTAAGAGTGATCAAATCATAAGACTCTGGAAGTTATTTAGAGCTATTTTTAAATTGTAATAAGAATTATATGCATCCTTCTCACACGAAGCAATGATTTCTTACAGTTGTGTGTGTGTGCGTGCGTGCGTGCCTGCCTCATTGAACACAATATTTGAAAGAACAAAAGGGGGGCCTACCTGTGCCCTTCTGTGGACACGTCTATGGAAAAAAAACTGGAAGTTTTAAAATGTCTCGGTAATTGTAAAATTGCGACTAAACTAGCTAAGAAGTTTGTAGTTGGAAAAGCATTAGTGACAGAAATGTAATTAATTCTAAAATGTAATTTTTTGGTTCCTCAACATTAATTTAATATCTGAATAGTCGTCGAACATTGAAATAGTAATTGTTTGCCAAGTTTAATGGGGCACTTTTTTTGTGGCTAACTCAAGAAAGGGGTAAAGGAATGCCAATAAATGGCCCCCTGATCAGATTATCCGGAATCTCGGACTACCAGAGTTTTATTCTAATTGGTACAAATCAATTAAAGTGTATTTAGGTTTGGCCTAGGATGTTTATATTAGTTTGCATAGTTTTATATAAGTTCACTTACACAAAATAAATTTATTGAAATAATTTTTTTCTAGAGATAAAATATAAATAAATAAAAGTTAAAACTCCTAATTGTTTTGAAAATTATTACAAACATATGTTTATTTTATTTTAATATTAGGTAAGAGCCAAATGTTTTGTTTAATGTTTTTGATTTACGAATTGTTTAATATTACAAACAAAATGGCAATTTTTCATTTCCTATGAAAGTGACTTTAAGGTTACTTTACATAAGCGTTAATTTCCAATTTTGATCATTTCTCCGCTACTATTTGAGATACGAAAATACTTAGAACTGTATTTTTTTTGTACTGTTAAAAATAACAAATATTTTATTCGAAACATATTTCAAAAAACCAATAGTTTCTGAGATATAAGCAAATATAAAAACATAAATTTGGAGATCTTTTAAATATGAAATTTATTATGCTCTTTGGTGGACAAAGATGTTCCCCTTTTATTACATTTCTGCAAGTGTTCTGAATAATCTATTGCCATGGAGTAAGGAATTAAATAGCTAGCAGTGTATATTATTTCCTTTATGACCTTTGGTGGAGTGTTTCTGTAAAAATATGGGGAATCTATTATTTCGTTTCACAACTATTACAAGTTTTTAGTAAATCAGTCCATTTTAATATGAGAGACGGAGAAAGACTGTGCGGTGCACCGTCATCCGTACCGTTTATTTTTAATAAGTAGATTAACAATGTTGATTGCACATTGGTGTGTATTTTTAAGGTTTATTTATTCTTCCAAATTCCAACATATTACCAATTTTTAACAACTGAGATTATCTTCCATTATCTTTGAGAATATAATTAACGAGCTGGCTTGTGTACTGAGTGACTCAAACGCTCAGCCAATCAGATGCATATATTCATCTGTTGCTACTTTTCGTATTTTTTACATTGGGTGAATCTACAAAAACACTATTTCAATCGCTGAAAATTTTATAAAGTCACCGGTGATTTTATAAAATTACCATCAGTCATTGGTTAATGTTAATAAGCTAAGTAAAGGTTTGATTAGTTTTGAGTTATGTTTTATAATATATTCAGCATAACTTATATATTTTATAAAATATCAATGGTAGATGTAGAAAATACCCTTGATGTTTCATACTTTCACCAAAGTGAATAGGTATATTAAAAAAATTACTGTTAAATTACTTTTACTTTTGGTGATTCTATACATTCACCAGTAATTTTATAAAATAATGAATTGAACACATTCGCATTAATATATTCAACATATTTCTCTTCATACTATAGTTATTATATGAAATTTAAAAACATAGTTGGATAAAAGTTTTTCGAAATGTCAATATACGCTCCAAGACAATCATTTACCCGCATTTGACCACTTAGAAAT
This sequence comes from Timema cristinae, assembly GCA_039000515.1. Taxonomy (NCBI): domain Eukaryota; kingdom Metazoa; phylum Arthropoda; class Insecta; order Phasmatodea; family Timematidae; genus Timema; species Timema cristinae. Next base: position 67,421 of record JBCFYV010000656.1, read on the forward strand.
GTTGTGATTATTTTATTAATTAGTTAAAAAAATTGTTTTATATAATTTTATGGGAAGCAAATAGCAATTTATTTGACACACCCTTATATAGAACGCTATAAAACGATCACAATCACAATAGAATACAAGACATTTGAGCTTAGGTAACTTTTCAACAAACACAGTCGACAATTTTAATTTTATAACTATTCATAATTTTAGAGATTATATATTTTGTTTTTAGCACATAATCACGAAACAATTAAAAAACAAGTCAAAATTGAGGTAAGGGGAGTTTAGCTCTATATTTGCGTTTGGAAGCCTAATAACTAAAGCTTTCACCTCACTTTAGGTTTTGGATTGGAATTCTCAAGGGCCATTGCCTTACATTTGTCAGCCTTTTGTTTATCTTCAATAGCCTTTGTTATGTAAGGTGGATTTCTAATCAGCATGGATCGTCTGCGTCTTGGATCTACAAGCTCTGGCAGGAGACAATTTAAATAGATCTGGCTCAGTTTTTTCTCCATGTGGCTAGCCCAAAATGCATCGTCTCTGAAAATCTTCTTGACCTTTATACCCACATTTTTCCATAAAACAAAGAGGCAGTAACTTCTCCTGGTCACGTGAAGTTGGCCTTTCACTTGATAGTAGTGTGTTTTTTGTTAATGCACGTAATTTCTCTTTTGTCCTTGCTTATGTTCCAAAAAGTAGACTTTCTTTTTAAAACAGCTTCTTCTGGTGTCATGTTCCTTGCTGAGGGTGGACACTTCACTTCAATAATGGTGTCAGATCCTATTAGACCATCGGGAGTTGCTCCCAAGTAAGATAATTCCGGATAAACAAAGAGCCCACAAGGCTCAACTTTAATATTCATTTTATTTTCAAGAGCCAATATACCATTCTTCTCATCATCTCTACCGTACAGCATTGCATCTGTGTCAAAATCATCATAGAGCATACCTTGAACAGCCTTTTCACAAGATGTGTGAGGAAGTCTTCGACAAACGGGTCCAAAGTTAGAGGCAGTGAGCAGCTTTCGCCGTACTTCTTTCCATCGACCACTATTTCTTTGGAGAAGTGTCCCTCTTTCAAGCTCCTCACGTTGCTCTGATGTGCTTGGTAAAGTAGAAATAAATCTAATTTTCTCTCTATCAAATTTTTCCGTAACCATATCAGGCTTCTGAGCACAAGGCCCATAGTCTTTGTCATTATTAGTCAACCTAGGTCTAAATGGGTTCTTTTTCTTCACTTTTGCAGACAGACTTCTTGTCCTTTCAATTTGACGAAGTCTTCACATCTCCATCTTCTTAGTAAACTTCCCGGGACTAGCTTGGTACATTACTTTGTGTATTTTATATAGAGGAGTTTTAGTATTGTAAGAAACTACAGCAGCATGACTTCTAGAAGAGTAGGACATCTTAAGGCAAAAATGAACCCTTTTCTCACCGATAAGGTAAGACAGTGGTGCACAACCCATGGCCCGCCATGCCATTTATTGCGACCAACCAACTAAATGAAATTTGCAAAATAAATTCCTAGCATATTCTCATATTACTTAGACTAGGTTGTCAGTGAAATATGATTAAAAGTTTTATTAAGGGACGAAAGCATTTAAAGTTTATACTTAGTAAGTCTACCGATATTTCAACAGCAGCTATGACATCGAGTCCGTTTATTTATGGGGGCTTTGTGAATAATTGTTTGGTAGCCGTATCTTAAAAACTTTGTGTTAGTTGCGTGAAGAAGTTTGAGGGAATATGTCTTGATTGAATATCTATGTAACGCAGTGTCACAGATATTGCACATATTATTGCATCGAAATTTTTGAGAATTTCAAAAAATTGGCATCTATTTTTTCACTAGCCATATATGAGTTCTCTGACATAACATCAACCGTTCAAATGAGCATATTTGCTCCAGGTGTGACGTAAGAATTCTAAATTTATTAAGAACTCTTCTTTCTGTACTCCATGGATGGACAGACCAAGGGTTCTGACCTGCTGCAAGGCATCAAAAAGATATTTGTCTAAATTTGTCTACAATGATTGGAGCAAACAATGAAATAGTGTCTCTCCTCACAAAGCATATGTGATAACTTTGCCACGCCAACACACTTATTGCATATCACTGCATTATAGGCTTACACCAGTAAAATTTGGTTGTAAAATATCTGGGTTAAAGAAATCTGATACGTACATTAGTGCAAACAGAGAACTTCATTAAATCAGAGGACTCAATCACCGACAATTCAAAGGCTTCCTCAATGGAAACCGAGGCCAAATATGGTGACCGTGTTTACTGCAGCAGAGGCAAGGTTTTGAAAACTTTCAGAGGAAATCAAGAGAAAAATAATTACATCTCAGATTTAGCAAACAATGTATCAGTATTCCAGGTAAAACTAAGATTATTATAATTTTAAGTTAAAAATGTACTAATTTCTGCGCTGTAAAGAAATGTTTCCCTCACAGGAAATTTATTCCAGCAAGAAGTATGCTGGGCACATCAGCCGAATCCAGGAAACTTTCAGAGAAGATTCGTGATTTAAATTGTGACAAATTCCTATTCAAGATATTTCCCAAACTCATATTTTGATGTTAGGTTATGAAGGAGTTTGGGCAAGGGAAATGGTAACGTCATTCTTTACAAAATTAAAGTAAGATATTATTTTCAATATTTTCGATTTTTTTTCTTTCCGGGGTTGGGGGAGATCAACCCTATCGCCCCCTCCGGAATCCACCACTGTTTAAGATATGTTGATGATCGTGATGATGCTATTTTTAAGCACTACATATTATGTACGTATATATTTATTATATTTGGGCCACCTTGCCCCGGAATAATACTAGCCCCGTCGTTAAAACAAAGAGCCTATATTGTACATCACTTTTGTGCAAAGGAAGACTTATTTTTTTATTACAAGGTTTTATTGCAATCTATTCAATATACAAATAAATTTATTTTCCTTTTGTAAAAATATTGATATGATTACAAACGTTTTTTTTTTTAAATAGTCATTGAGCTTATTTAAAGCTTGCTCATTCTTAGCTTGGTTTTATGATTTGCAATGGTAGATTCTGGTAAGAAGGGTTTTATATAAAATACACCAATTTTTTGTTGGTCAACATTAATAACATTTTAATTTATTACCAGTGTTAGTTTATAAGCAGGCCTATAATATGAATAGTCTGATAAACATAAAAACCAGTCTAAATGAACTATATTAAAATGTGTCTTTTGGATCCGCTTACCTTTGTGGTTCTGTAAAAGCGCTATCATTATCCATATCAAAGTAATGTACTGATGGAACGGCATAACTAACATCATTCACAACTACAGTCTCAATAGATGTGATGTGTGGACTCTCAGATCACCGTTATCTGCCTCCAGCAACTTTTGTTTTTTTCTATTACAATTAAAATCAGTTTGCAATTGTCTCCAAAATGCTCTTTAATGGTATGAAAAATTAAAATTGAAAAATACGGTAAAAAGTATTTTCTTTAACACCGCGTCTTACTACCCGTTCGGGTGTTATGCTTATGTACTAATTAAGCTAAGGGTTTTGGGTTTAGGAAGGTTATATCAATATTAAGTATGCCCTCATTTACGTGGAGGGAGAGTAGTAAACCATTTTGGAAAACCACCCTCAGTACACCCGACCTAGATTCGAACCTTAAACTCCCCGTCATCGACAGTCTATAGTCTATTGCGAGAGTAGAGCTTTAGATCACGCGGCCACCAAAGTGGGTGTATAAAAATAAAAAAGTCTCTTAGTGATTTTTGTAGGCACTACAATTAATTCCCTAACGTCCAATAATTTTGTAATTAATAAAAATTACCTTATTTTTTTCTCGGGGTCTTAATACCTATCCGGGAAACATGCATTTTAATAAATCTAATAGAGTTGGAATGGGTAAAGTAAAACTTAGTTAAAATGTACCCAAATTTTCAAGGAAGAAGTATATGGAAAACATTTTTAAAAATACCATAGCTACACCCGGCCGGGATTTGAACCCCGATGACTATGTCAACGGGAAACCACGTTAAATGAACTTAGCGTGTACGTCATTACAGTTTAGGTTTTTTTCACAAGTTTGTAATATACAGTTAGGATTCACGACAGCCTATAGTAGTCTTGGAAGAAATATATGTTTAGAACAAATAAAGAAAGATACAGTATTTATATATTTATTTATATAGGATTTTTTTTAAATTGTCATTGATAGGATTTATCAAAAACAAAGTTGCAAGATATAAAAATAGCTTTTAAACCTGTCAAAGAATGGTTCTTTATGAATGTTTTTCCACACATTTATTGTTTTCACTGAGGTGTTCCCATACACACTACAGGCAAACGCTGGCATATTTGTTTCGATATCACCTTTAATATATCCCAAATCCTAAATTTAGTTTATTGGAATATTTCAATCGGGCATCGTTTAAAAAATCCCAATTTATTAGGAAGGTATTTGATATTTTCTCTAGCTGTAAATTATCATTTTATAGATTAATATATAAAATTGAGCTTTACATATTTTACTTGAAAAATAGATAATTAAATTGGAATTACATAATCTAAATTAATAAATTTGTAGACTACCTTTGTTTCCAATATTATTTTAATTCTATTCCTCGTCTTTTCTTACGTGGGGCGCATAAATGTAGATGTGATTTATATATAGTCTCTTCTACTGTCAAATCCCGAAGTATTCATTGTGACTTCTCAAGACAAATGTCAATACTACTGTAGCATAAATGTGCTAATGAGTTATTTCTGACTTGAGTTATTTCTGACTTCTCTTATCTGCCTTTAGCCCAAAGCACCAGGCTTGGGTCAGGCGGACACTATCCACATTCCTTTTGTGTTTACTTCCTTCAACCAACCTCCCCTGCCCCCCTCCCCAAAACCATTTCCTCGTCCCCCGTTCGGGTAGTTCAGAGTCTTTCCTCCAGATATCAGAACAACCGTTAAAAAAATAATCATTTTAAAATAATATTTATTCCGTTTTTACTGTTGTGACTATGGATTTTTTTTATGGAAACGTCTTAGTTAGATAATTTTGTATATATATAGCTTTTAGATTTTTATTATTTATTTCTGAATCACGATTTATTTTAAACGAATCTATTAAGGATTTATGAGCTTTTCAAACATATAGTGAAATAGATTAAAATATAGGTACGTCGCCATATTCTTACGCTCTTCAAAAATACAAAATAATATATTATAGCATTTTTTATTGTTTCGTAAACATGATTTCCCTAAGAGTCTGCACGGTCTTCTTTGCCACATTTGGGAGCAATGGCGGTACAGGTCTAATATCCTCTTAAGAGAATTAATTGCAGTGCCTACAAAAATCACTAAGAGACTTTTTTATTTTTATACACCCACTTTGGTGGCCGCGTGATCTAAAGCTCTACTCTCGCAATAGACTATAGACTGTCGATGACGGGGAGTTTAAGGTTCGAATCTAGGTCTGGTGTACTGAGGGTGGTTTTCCAAAATGGTTTACTACTCTCCCTCCACGTAAATGAGGGCATACTTAATAGTGATATAACCTTCCTAATTCCAAAACCCTTAGCTTAATTAGTACATAAGCATAACACCCGAACGGGTAGTAAGACGCAGTGTTAAAGAAAATACTTTTTACCGTATTTTTCAATTTTAATTTTTCATACCATTAAAGAGCATTTTGGAGACAATTGCAAACTGATTTTAATTGTAATAGAAAAAAAACAAAGTTGCTGGAGGCAGATAACGGTGATCTAACTGAGAGTCCACACATCACATCTATTGAGACTGTAGTTGTGAATGATGTTAGTTATGCCGTTCCATCAGAACATTACTTTGATATGGATAATTATAGCGCTTTTACAGAACCACAAAGGTAGGTGGATCCAAAAGACACATTTTAATATAGTTCATTTAGACTGGTTTTTTTATGTTTATCAGACTATTCATATTATAGGCCTGCTTATAAACTAACACTGGTAATAAATTAAAATGTTATTCAATGTTGACCAACAAAAAATTGGTGTATTTTATATAAAACCCTTCTTACCAGAATCTACCATTGCAAATCATAAAACCAAGCCAAGAATGAGCAAGCTTTAAATAAGCTCAATGACTATTTAAAAAAAAAGTTTGTAATCAGATCAATATTTTTACAAAAGGAAAATAAGTTTATTTGTATATTGAATGGATTGCAATAAAACCTTGTAATAAAAAATAAGTCTTCCTTTGCACAAAAGTGATGTACAGTATAGGATCTTTGTTTTAACGACGGGGCTAGTACTATTCCGGGCAAGGTGGCCCAGATATAATAAATATATACGTACATAATATGTAGTGCTTAAAAATAGCATAATCACGATCATCAACATATCTTAAACAGTGGTGGATTCCGGAGGGGGCGATAGGGTTGATCTCCCCCCCCCCCCCCCGGAAAGAAAAAATATCGAAAATATTGAAAATAATATCTTACTTTAATTTTGTAAAGAATGACGCTACCATTTCCCTTGCCAAACTCCTTCATAACCTAACATCAAAATAAGAGTTTGGGAAATATCTTGAATAGGAATTTGTCACAATTTAAATCACAAATCTTCTCTGAAAGTTTCCTGGATTCGGCTGATGTGCCCAGCATACTTCTAGCTGGAATAAATTTCATGTGAGGGAAACATTTCTTTACAGCGCAGAAATTAGTACATTTTTAACTTAAAATTATAATAATCTTAGTTTTACCTGGAATACTGATACATTGTTTGCTAAATCTGAGATGTAATTATTTTTCTCTTGATTTCCTCTGAAAGTTTTCAAAACCTTGCCTCTGCTGCAGTAAACACGGTCACCATATTTGGCCTCGGTTTCCATTGAGGAATCCTTTGAATTGTCGGTGATTGAGTCCTCTGATTTAATGCAGTTCTCTGTTTGCACTAATGTCCGTATCAGATTTCTTTAGCCCAGATATTTTACAACCAAATTTTACTGGTGTAAGCCTATAATGCAGTGATATGCAATAAGTGTGTTGGCGTGGCAAAGTTATCACATATGCTTTGTGAGGAGAGACACTATTTCATTGTTTGCTCCAATCATTGTAGACAAATTTAGACAAATATCTTTTTGATGCCTTGCAGCAGGTCAGAACCCTTGGTCTGTCCATCCATGGAGTACAGAAAGAAGAGTTCTTAATAAATTTAGAATTCTTACGTCACACCTGGAGCAAATATGCTCATTTGAACGGTTGATGTTATGTCAGAGAACTCATATATGGCTAGTGAAAAAATAGATGCCAATTTTTTGAAATTTTCAAAAATTTCGATGCAATAATATGTGCAATATCTGTGACACTGCGTTACATAGATATTCAATCAAGACATATTCCCTCAAACTTCTTCACGCAACTAACACAAAGTTTTTAAGATACGGCTACCAAACAATTATTCACAAAGCCCCCATAAATAAACGGACTCGATGTCATAGCTGCTGTTGAAGTATCGGTAGACTTACTAAGTATAAACTTTAAATGCTTTCGTCCCTTAATAAAACTTTTAATCATATTTCACTGACAACCTAGTCTAAGTAATATGAGAATATGCTAGGAATTTATTTTGCAAATTTCATTTAGTTGGTTGGTCGCAATAAATGGCATGGCGGGCCATGGGTTGTGCACCACTGTCTTACCTTATCGGTGAGAAAAGGGTTCATTTTTGCCTTAAGATGTCCTACTCTTCTAGAAGTCATGCTGCTGTAGTTTCTTACAATACTAAAACTCCTCTATATAAAATACACAAAGTAATGTACCAAGCTAGTCCCGGGAAGTTTACTAAGAAGATGGAGATGTGAAGACTTCGTCAAATTGAAAGGACAAGAAGTCTGTCTGCAAAAGTGAAGAAAAAGAACCCATTTAGACCTAGGTTGACTAATAATGACAAAGACTATGGGCCTTGTGCTCAGAAGCCTGATATGGTTACGGAAAAATTTGATAGAGAGAAAATTAGATTTATTTCTACTTTACCAAGCACATCAGAGCAACGTGAGGAGCTTGAAAGAGGGACACTTCTCCAAAGAAATAGTGGTCGATGGAAAGAAGTACGGCGAAAGCTGCTCACTGCCTCTAACTTTGGACCCGTTTGTCGAAGACTTCCTCACACATCTTGTGAAAAGGCTGTTCAAGGTATGCTCTATGATGATTTTGACACAGATGCAATGCTGTACGGTAGAGATGATGAGAAGAATGGTATATTGGCTCTTGAAAATAAAATGAATATTAAAGTTGAGCCTTGTGGGCTCTTTGTTGATCCGGAATTATCTTACTTGGGAACAACTCCCGATGGTCTAATAGGATCTGACACCATTATTGAAGTGAAGTGTCCACCCTCAGCAAGGAACATGACACCAGAAGAAGCTGTTTTAAAAAGAAAGTTTACTTTTTGAAACATAAGCAAGGACAAAAGAGAAATTACGCGCATTAACAAAAACACACTACTATCAAGTGAAAGGCCAACTTCATGTGACCAGGAGAAGTTATTGCCTCTTTGTTTTATGGAAAAATGTGGGTATAAAGGTCGAGAAGATTTTCAGAGACGATGCATTTTGGTCTAGCCATATGGAGAAAAAACGGAGCCAGTTCTATCTAGATTGTCTCCTGCCAGAGCTTGTAGATCCAAGACGCAGACGATCCATGCCGATTAGAAATCCACCTTACATAACAAAGGCTATTGAAGACAAACAAAAGGCTGACAAATGTAAGGCAATGGCACTTGAGAATTCCAATTCAAAACCTAAAGTGAGGCGAAAGCTTTAGTTATTAGGCTTCCAAACGCAAATATAGAGCTAAACTCCCCTTACCACAATTTTGACTTGTTTTTTAATTGTTTCGTGATTATGTGCTAAAAACAAAATATATAATCTCTAAAATTATGAATAGTTATAAAATTAAAATTGTCGACTGTGTTTGTTGAAAAGTTACCTATACTCAAATGTCTTGTATTCTATGGTGATTGTGATCGTTTTATAGAGTTCTATATAAGGGTGTGTCAAATAAATTGCTATTTGCTTCCCATAAAATTATATAAAACAATTTTTTTAACTAATTAATAAAATAATCATAACATTTCTAAGTGGTCAAATGCGGGTAAATGGTTGTTTCGGAGCGTATATTGACATTTCGAAAAACTTTTATCCAACTATGTTTTTAAATTTCATATAATAACTATAGTATGAAGAGAAATATGTTGAATATATTAATGCGAATGTGTTCAATTCATTATTTTATAAAATTACTGGTGAATGTATAGAATCACCAAAAGTAAAAGTAATTTACCAGTAATTTTTTTAATATACCTATCCACTTTGGTGAAAGTATGAAACATCAACGGTATTTTCTACATCTACCATTGACTTTATAAAACATATAAGTTATGCTGAATATATTATAAAACATAACTCAAAACTAATCAAACCTTTACTTAGCTTATTAACATTAACCAGTGACTGATGGTAATTTTATAAAATCACCGGTGACTTTATAAAATTTTCAGCGATTGAAATAGTGTTTTTGTAGATTTACCCAATGTAAAAAATACGAAAAGTAGCAACAGATGAATAAAGGCATCTGATTGGCTGAGCGTTTGAGTCACTCAGTACACAAGCCAGCTCGTTAATTATATTCTCAAAGATAATGGAAGATAATCTTAGTTGTTAAAAATTAGGTAATATGTTAGAATTTGGAAGAATAAATAAACCTTAAAAATACACACCTATACAATCAACATTGTTACTCTACTTATTTAAAATAAATGGTACGGACGACGGTGCACCGCACAGTCTTTCTCCATCTCTCATATTAAAATGGACTGATTTACTAAAAACTTGTAATAGTTGTGAAACGAAATAATAGATTCCCCATATTTTTACAGAAACACTCCACCAAAGGTCATAAAGGAAATGATATACACTGCTAGCTATTTAATTCCTTACTCCATGGCAATAGATTATTCAGAACACTTGCAGAAATGTAATAAAAGGGAACATCTTTGTCCACCAAAGAGCATAATAAATTTCATATTTAAAAGATCTCCAAATTTATGTTTTTATATTTGCTTATATCTCAGAAACTATTGGTTTTTTGAAATATGTTTCGAATAAAATATTTGTTATTCTTAACAGTACAAAAAAAATACAGTTCTAAGTATTTTCGTATCTCAAATAGTAGCGGAGAAATGATCAAAATTGGAAATTAACCCTTATGTAAAGTAACCTTAAAGTCACTTTCATAGGAAATGTAAAATTGCCATTTTGTTTGTAATATTAAACAATACGTAAATAAAAACATTAAACAAAACATTTGGCTCTTCACTAAATATTAAAATAAAATAAACATATGTTTGTAATAATTTTCAAAACAATTAGGAGTTTTAACTTTTATTTATTTATATTTTATCTCTAGAAAAAAATTATTTCAATAAATTTATTTTGTGTGAGTGAACTTATCTAAAACTATGCAAACTAATATAAACATCCTAGGCCAAACCTAAATACACTTTAATTGACTTGTACCAATTAGAATAAAACTCTGGTAGTCCGAGATTCCGGATAATCTGATCAGGGGGCCATTTATTGGCATTCCTTTACCCATTTCTTGAGTTAGCCACAATAAAAAGTGCCCCATTAAACTTGGCAAACAATTACTATTTCAATGTTCGACGACTATTCAGATATTAAATTAATGTTGAGGAACCAAAAAATTACATTTTAGAATTAATTACATTTCTGTCACTAATGCTTTTCCAACTACAAACTTCTTAGCTAGTTTAGTCGCAATTTTACAATTACCGAGACATTTTAAAACTTCCAGTTTTTTTTCCATAGACGTGTCCACAGAAGGGCACAGGTAGGCCCCCCTTTTGTTCTTTCAAATATTATGTTCAATGAGGCAGGCACGCACGCACACACACACACAGCTGTAAGAAATCATTGCTTCGTGTGAGAAGGATGCATATAATTCTTATTACAATTTAAAAATAGCTCTAAATAACTTCCAGAGTCTTATGATTTGATCGCTCTTAATAAAATATATATATATGGAAAAAAAATCCAGTAATGGACTACTCTGAATAGCTTCCATAAAGAAAAGCTATATTTAAATATATTCTTATAAAAAACTTTGGGTCAGTGGTGGTGGAATCGACGGGTAAGGGGGGCACTGCCCATGGGACGAATTAGCCCCCATGGAAAGAAGTTTCTCTCTCCTAGATACATTTCACACACTTCGACAGTATTGAATATTAAACTAAAAGATTGCCTTAAATAGAACTCAAAATGATTTCTATGTGCATTAAATTTTCAAAAATTAACTGGAGAAGACCACACCCTATAGCTTCTAGAATAATGTAACTGTAAGAAAAAAATCAGTTTAGAAGCGCTCTTAAGGTGAGGTAGAAGGGATAGCAAGTGTTTTTACAGTTTTTATAGAATTGAACGTTTTTGGCCAAAATAAATCAAATATTTCTCCAGTAGCAACATAGAGTTTAGTTTTCTGCACATGCTAATATCGGCAGATCTTGAATATCTGTCAAGGGTGTCCTGGAATGTTGCCAAAACTTTTGAAATAAAGAGAAAAAGTTTTGACAAAATTCCAGGACACTCTTGACAGATATTCATGATCTGTTGATATATTAGCATGTGCAGAAAACTAAACTCTATGTTGCTACTGGAGAAATATTTGATTTATTTTGGCCAAAAACTTTCAATTCTATAAAAACTGTAAAATTACTCGCGCACCCTTCTGCCTCACCTTAATAGCTTCTAGGGTCATCTAAATAAATAAATCGAGGTAAGGGCCACTCAAGATAAGTTTAAAATGGTTGTAATTTTGAAGAATTTTCTTGCTATAAATACTACTAATGGATTTTGAAAGCCTTTAATTTTTAAAAATTGGCCAGTGGAAGATCACTTCAAACATCTGTTAGAGGCATCTACTTAATTTTCGGTAATTAATATAAAAATATTGTTAGGTATAGGACTCTTGAAAAAGCTACATAGTAAATGAGTAAATACAGCATTTGACAAGTACAATCCAGCTCTTGGAAGCGTCTATCCCTTAGACATATTGATAGTCATTGCAAAAGCAACTTTATTTTAACTCACATTAAAAAAAACCATGTGTTTCAACGTAAACTGAGTATGCTATGACAGAAGTCGCAAAAAAAAAATCCTATCCACTGAGACCTTATTCATCGCTGTAGGCTGTGTGTAAGTTGAGAAAAAGGAATGTTGACAACAGAAATAATATATGCGATAACATTAAATATTATTAAATAAATAATATTTATTGAGTATAGAAAAACATGAATATGATTACGATCAAACATTCTATAACAATCTTGCCAAAACAACCAAACAACCTGCTTTGGTATCCGCATGGTCTAAACTTTAAGGCATCGCTCTTGAAATAAACTGGACTGCCGCAGACGCAGAACTTGGGTTCGCATTTTGGCTGGTTGTACTGAGGGTGGTATTTCATAAACACTTTTTCACTCTCCCTTCACGCAAATGTGAGTCCACTTCATCTAAATTGAACCATTCCTATCCCTAACTAGTTAGCACATTTAATACACATGCATGTATACCTAAAGGGTAGTAAGGTGTGATGATAAACAAATAAAATAAAACAAACAACCCAAACAGAATGTTTGATTTCACTAAAATAAAGAACACAACACAACACTAATATTCTAGCTAAAAGAGATCACCTTTGCTTTTTCAAGAAAAAGCCTACATCAGTTTACATTCCTGACTGTTATCAGTAGTGTAATTCAATGGTGCTCAGCAAAGCTGGGCCTATCGTAAGTTTTTTTTTGCGATATCAGCATCTTTCACTAATTTAAATCATTTCTATAATAGAGTAAGGGTGAGAAGGGTTTAAAGTGAAGGTGCACTAGCAATTGAATGAAAATATGGAAAAAATTTATTTTATAAATTACGACCACAGTATTTTTTATTTGAAGATTTTTTATCGTACATTTTATGAACACACTGATTTTTCTACAAACTAAACTAAGTCTAGAGCAAAAACATCACCCAGTTCTCCAGCCGATAATAACTAACCAATGATATACTTTCAATCATGCCTGGATTAGAACCCGTGATCCCTAGGTCAGTAGGCACACGCGTTACCTACCGGCTGTTCTAAAGTGTACAACTTCCCTAAAATAAATTTGACTGAAATTCAAATCTTAACTTGATTACCAATGAATACAAGATGTAATGAAGACTTGAAGACTGTTCCAGATTAAAAAAAAAAAAAGCGTTATCCTTTGTAATAAATTACTATGTCATGGGAAAATATATTTAAAAATATTTAACATTGTCTAGCCTTTTAATCTAGGAAACTAAAATTGTTTTTGCTATTATATGAATGTAAAATTGAATACACTTTGTACATGTACTATAAATTAGTGTTTGGACGAGATGTGGTGGCATTGTCCTAATCTAGAGTACAGTTTTCAACGTTACCTACCAATTCAACTGTCTAAAATCACTCGAGATCATGCGGATCTGAAGTCGTGACATATGCTCTACCACTTCAAAATGCCACAACGTGTCAAGGGAAAGGGGCCTTCTAACCAATATATATATTTATTTATATAATTAAATTTGAACGATTTTTGTAATCTAACATAATTAACCCTTGTTAACTCAAAATATATTTTTAAAAAATCATTAGTCGACTGTTTCATGTTTTGCTAAAAGTTTTTTAAGAGGTTTTACAATTTTAATTTTTTTTTTTACTTCGTGTAAAACATGTCAATTTCAGACTTTAAAAGCGTTTTTACTATTACTACAACGGCCATAAATTTATTGGTTTTCCCGCACGATTGAAACAAGACTTGTGACGTTAAATAGATGGTGCATCGTTACACGGGGGCATAGGGGCCTAATGTAGATTCTAACACTTTCATCAAAATAAAGTCTCAATCATTTTTTTCTCTAGGTTATATTACTTTTACTAGATGGATTAGTGAATGGTATAAAATATAGTATTTTTATTTTCTGAAAATAGATATGTTCGTTTATGAACTACAAAATGGCAACTTTACTTAGGTGGTAGAAAAAGGACCACGCTTGGGCCGAGACCTTTGGTTAAACAAAGACAACCAGTCCAGCGCCTGTAAGAACCCGAAAGAGCAAACGAAGAGTACAATGCCGTTTTACTATTCTTTTCTATCTTTAAACTGCTGTCCTCCCAAGATAATTACACATCCCTTCTGTGTGCTCGAGAGTGTTGTCTCTTGAAGAAAGAATGACAGAGTAAAAGAGGACTAGGCGATTGTCAGTTCACCGAGTATTTCCTCTCTATACTGGATGACTTGTCTCTGACGTATTCATCTAAGCTCCACCTCCCTCGCACACGCACGGGCTGCGCAACTTCAGACCTGGCATTGAGCTTTCAGATAATATCCTCTTAAGTGGAAGGACTACCTTGTAAAATTTGAGAAGCGCTATCAGCGCAACTCCTAAGAAACGTCCATACATTGAACTATTTGGACTGTTTAGCAGATACCGAGCTAGAGTTGCGGTGTTGTCATATCTGTCAATTTTGCTCTGAAAGAGGGAAGGGGGAGCGATCTAATCTGTTGTTTACATGGGTCAAGTTTCTTGGAAGGGAAAGGCCAGAGTGAGGCTTTTGTCAAAGACCACACCCGGCAGAAATCTGCCACTTTATTTTTAGTTTGAGCTCAAATAATCAGTAGTATGGTTTTCTTTTATTTCTTACCTAGTGGAAGAAAACATTTTTCATTCGACTTATTAGACTGGATTGCTGGTGACAAGATCGGAGTTCAATTCCCAATATTGTGTACCAAGGTTTTTTTTTCTTTAAACGGTTCCAAACACGCAATTGTTATTTAATTAGTTTTAGCAGCGTGTCTTACTACCCGTTCGGGCTATACGTTTATGAACTAATTACTTTAATGCGTTAGGCATCAGGAAGGTGTGAGAGCAGAAAAAATATTTATGGAAAAACCACCTGAGTGCCCCCGAACGGAATCGAACCGTGATCCCCATCTTCAGCATGTAAGTTAAACCCGGCGGGTAACACACACTATTAGACTGGATTGCTGGGTGTGGGAAGTTTAAAGTTCAAATCCCAGTCGGGTGTAACAAGGTTATTTTTTCCTAAAATGGTTCCCCACTCTTAATATACGCAAATGTGGGTACATTCAATCTAGAATGTCACCTTCCCTATTCCTAGTTCACTAGGGTAATTAATGTATGTGTATAACTCAAACGTGTAGTAAGTCGTCATGAAAATAATACTATTGTGAGGAATACCAAGTGTTGGCGAAACTTTATTAGTGTCGGCCGAGGTGATTTGTAAAAAAATATCTTTTTGAGGGGTTTTTAGGGGATTGACTCCAAGACAATGGAAAATATTTGAAAATGAATCAGAAAAATATGTACATACATTTTTTGTATACCATAAATTATGGGCAATAAAGTGGCTTTCGAGTAATTTTTGATTGAATAATTAGATCTTTACGAAACGAAAATAGACTTAAAAGACAATGATTTCATCTCTTATCAAATTAATTTTGGGTGGGTGGACCTGCGTGGTGGGCCCTATTTTGGGCGTGGACCTGTGGCATTTAGCCACAACCCTATAGTTACAATAATGGACTTATAACTATCAGGAATTTCAAACTATACTAACCTATTTTTATTAATTATATTCAGTAATCAAATATAACTTTAAAAGTTTAAACATATTTTAATATGTCTAACACCCGCTTTGGTGGCTTAATATTTTGACGCGCTACTCTTGCAGTAGACTAGACTGCCGATGACGGGGAGATCGAGGATCGAATCTCGGTCGGCTATACTGAGGTTGGTTTTCCACGCTCACTCCCCGAAAGTGTGGGTACACTTCCTATGAATGTAACCTTCCTGACCCCTAAAACCATTAGCGTAATTGTTGAAAAACATAATATATTCACAAATTCACTGTTTATTTGACAAAAATTTGAATCTGGCCATTCCTCAGGAACTGTATATACTACTGAAAGAAAATATTTTGACCAGCCTACATAATATTATATTTATATTTATAGGTGACCTGGTGGTCTAGGGGTAATGTGTCAGACTTCAGTGCTGGCGGCCGGGGTTCAATCCTCGGTCCCGGCACAGATTTATCTGATTACCAAACCTTTCCTTCACCTCTGACAAGACATCGTGTGAATGTGGGGAATGCCAGGCCTCCACCGTGGTTCGGATTCCACGTTAAACTGTAGGTCCTTCATTTCATCTCACCCTACCCACCCTATCATTACATATTAGCGTAAGTGCGTATAACCCGAACGGGTAGTAAGACGCGGTGCTAATAATAATACAATACAACATGTAGAAATATACTGCAAGAAAAGATTTCTCGCCCAGTCGTATGGAATATATATATATATATATATATATATAAATTCTGACCAAAAGTGATAGGCTTACACACACAAGTTTTACATTGAAGCATGATCATTTTATAAACTGTGTGTCCCTTATCAATAACTTTTGTGTCAGGGGTGTTCATAATATCTACATATAACTAGCTATTTAATAATGTTTGCTACACACAGTATATAATAATGCATGCAATCTACAGCTTTATACATTCAAAGTCCTTCATCAAAACTCATGCAATGAACACACTTAAAATTATGTAAGTAAAAATCATATTTGTGATTAATTTATTTCGTCAAATAATAATTGTCAAAATGATATATGGAACTATGTTAATTTTATTAATTTTTAAATAGTGGTGGTCACGGCATGTTCACTAGTGTCCCCACTCCCCTTTCATTATCCAGCTTTATAATTGACTAGACCCTCCCCCCCCCTCACCGCATTATTTTCAAAATAAAATATAGCCTATGCTACTCGCTGATAATGTTGCTTTATATTGGTGAAAGAATTTTTAAAATCGGTCCAGTAGTTTTTGAGTTTATCCATTACAAACAAAAAATCAAATATTTCCTCTTTACAATATTATTACCCGCTTCGGTAGCGTAGTTGGCTAACGCGCTTGTCGTGTTGAGCTCGACTGCTGAGGATGGGGAGATTGAGGTTCGAATCTCGATCGGGTGAACTGAGTGGGGTTTTTCCTAAATGGTTTTCCACTCTCCCTTCACAAAAATGCGGGTTCACTTCCTCTAATTACACCTTCCCAATTCCTAATTCCTTAGCGTAATTAGTACTTAAAGCGTATAACCCGAACGGGTAGTAAGACGCGGTGCTAAATATTATTATTATTATTATTATTATTATTATTATTATTATTATTATTATATTATTAATGTAGATAGCAAAATAGTTTCAAGACATTTATATAATGTGACAAGTGTATTTCTTGTTAATATTGCCAATAGTCCATAATGATTTAGATAACCCTGTATTATCAATACAAAATTATTGACTGTTTACAGATCAGTTTACCAAAGGTAAGGCTAAAGTGTTTGATTGGTTGGTACACCTAAGTGAACCGAGCCCGTGTAGGTTTTACGCCGATGTACGAATTAAGCTAATGTGTTAGATAAGAGTAAGATTGATTTTAGATGACATACACTCACATTTGCGTTGAGGGTGAGTGGAAAACAGTTTAGCAATAATAACCTAATTGCACCCAACTGGCATCGAACCCCGATCCCCGTCCTCGGCAGTCCAGTTTATTGCAAGAGTAGTACCTTAAATCACGCGGTCACCAAAGCGGGTTCCGTAATTATATTAGTTAGGTATTCTACGCTCATGATATGAAATTAATGGATGAATTCTAAATTACAGCTTTAAAATTGTATTTTCCATGAAGAAACGATAACAAATTCATAACACATTAAAAAAAATCTCATTCACAAGAGCAGAACATTTAGTTTTCTTTCGTCTGGTTGAGAGAAAAAGTCGTTTTTTATTTTATTTTCTTCGATCTCTTTTTACAGAAATGGATTCCATCGAAAACACATCGTATTCCCACAACTGATTTCATAAATGAACGTAGTCAAGTTGATATTTTTCCTGCGAACATCTGTTAGTCACAGCGCAACGCTTGGCATCACTGGCTTGAGTTTTCACGAAAGGCTCATCTTGTTCAACCTTACACCGATAGTTCGCAGCATACAGCACCACAACACTTTTTTGAATTAAAATATAACTGTACCACTTTATTTTAGTTTAGAACAATATGTATGTTGAAAAACGAAAGGATAATTATTCTCAATGATGTTTACTAGGTTTATGCAGATTTTAAAAAACAAAACATTAAACTATGAAAATACGATCATATAAAAATCATTTAAACAAAGCTGCTTACAAATATTTAACTTTTAATTGGCGTTAAATTATACTAAATGATAGAGAAATGTGTTTATTGTAATATAATGAAAACAGTTTTAGCCTAAGTCGTCCCACATTTCAATAACAAGACCAGTTTGTCTTATGCAGTGTTCTTGAAATTATTTTTTAACACTTAAATTTGAATTTGATGGGTAGATATGAATATACTATAAACCACGTGAGTGAATTGATCTTTACAGTAGTAAAAATCTGATTCAAATGTGTATAATAGTTTTCTTAGTAATCGGGTACAGAGAAATCACCTTAGAAACCGGCCGCGCTCATCTCACATGGTGATCCATCCCCTTAATAAAGACGTGAGAGTGGTAAATTATCCATCCTTAGTACATCCAGCCGGGATTCGAATCTTTACCTCCCTGTCAGTGACAACCAGACTAGATGAGCTTGATGTTTAGTTCGCGTTCCTATCGATGGGATTTGAATAATATTATTGATAAGTGTGTATAACTAAGAAACTCCGTGACATCCAATTATTTGGCAACTGATTATTTTATTACTAACCGTGTCTCCCACAAGAAAAAGATAAAAATTTTGAGATTAAAAAGGATCATTCTTCATTTATTTAATAACTTTTGAATACATGAACGAGTCCCACCATAAAGTAAAGCAGAAAGAAGTCATGTCTTCCACTTAGGTGGTTGAATGTTCTAGACCAGGGTGTCACTCTCGCATTAGACTAGACTGACAATGTTGGGGAGATAGGGTTTCGAATCCCAGTTGGCTGTAATGAAGGAGTTTTTCTTAATAATTTTCAACCCCCCTACAAATGTTGGTATTTATCCTCTAAATTCTACCTTCCTCAGCTCTAGCAAATTAGCATGATTAGTGCATACACGTACAACCCGGATGGATAGTATGACACTATAACAATAAAAGTCACGTACGTAGGTTATTGAAGTACTTGAAAAATAGAAAAACCCAAACTTGGCCTATATTCTTTAAAACTGAAATATCATTTGGTTTCAACTCGAGCAAAACTTATCAATAGCTGTAATGTGAGTGGTATGTCAAAGAGACCGCAAGTTCCTTCTCACTTCTCCCCTCCTCCGTGTACTTCTGTCTGTCAAAGAGACCACGTGTTCCTTCTCACTTCTCCCCTCCTCCGTGTACTCCTGTCTGTCAAAGAGACCGAAGGTTTCTTCTCACTTCTCCCCTCCTCCGTGGACTCCTGTCTGTCAAAGAGACCACGTGTTCCTTCTCACTTCTCCCCTCCTCCGTGGACTCCTGTCTGTCAAAGAGACCACGTGTTCCTTCTCACTTCTCCCCTCCTCCGTGTACTTCTGTCTGTCAAAGAGACCACGTGTTCCTTCTCACTTCTCCCCTCCTCCTTGTACTCCTGTCTGTCAAAGAGACCACAGGTTCCTTCTCACTTCTCCCCTCCTCCTTGTACTCCTGTCTGTCAAAGAGACCGCAGGTTCCTTCTCACCTCTCCCCTCCTCCGTGTACTCCTGTCTGTCAAAGAGACCGAAGGTTTCTTCTCACTTCTCCCCTCCTCCGTGGACTCCTGTCTGTCAAAGAGACCACGTGTTCCTTCTCACTTCTCCCCTCCTCCGTGGACTCCTGTCTGTCAAAGAGACCACGTGTTCCTTCTCACTTCTCCCCTCCTCCGTGGACTCCTGTCTGTCAAAGAGACCACGTGTTCCTTCTCACTTCTCCCCTCCTCCGTGGACTCCTGTCTGTCAAAGAGACCACGTGTTCCTTCTCACTTCTCCCCTCCTCCGTGGACTCCTGTCTGTCAAAGAGACCACGTGTTCCTTCTCACTTCTCCCCTCCTTCGTGTACTCCTGTCTTTCAAAGAGACCACAGGTTCCTTCTCACTTCTCCCCTCCTCCTTGTACTCCTGTCTGTCAAAGAGACAACAGGTTCCTTCTTACTTCTCCCCTCCTCCGTGTACTCCTGCCCAGCAAGTTGTTTTCTTCTATTTGACACTCTCCCTCCCCCTTACCGTGGACGTGCGCTCGGTCAGCCAACACTCGGCAGCAGCACTAGCTGGGCCCAGATATAGATTCTAATTTAACTAATATATTAAGATTGTGTGTTGTGACCACAGGATTTTATCACGAAATCTTTATCTCGCAGCTCATAGCTAGGACCCTATAGTTTTAATCTAGTCTAGTTTTCCATAATTATCTGGAAAAATAAAAAGATTTTGACAATTTGCTTATTTTTTTCAATTTCTGAAATAAAACAATACAAAAAATAGAGCATAACATCCAAGAGACACTCTTAAATCTGTTAGAGCTTTTTTTTTCTTCAACGTACTCTTATTAATTGTTGATAAATTAGATCAATAAGACGCACATGTTTCGGTATCTCTCTCGAGTACTATGGTGGTCTCTTAAAACTATTTTCATAAACTCCTGCACCAGGCCATGGGAACTGCAGCAGTAAAGTTTTATAGAAATGTCTAGTACCTATAAAAAACTAATAAAATAGTAAAATGCTATATTTAGCATTAGGAATAGGTGTATCAGTTTAACCTACGCAATTTCTCACACTTGTCTACATTACATACTAAGTTAGCAAAACTAAAATCATACACAACATAGTATTTATAGCACGCAACTATCTTCAGGTTGACTGTTCTAAAACTGCCGCTGTTTATATTTTCGCACTACAATCTAAAACACTACCCTCTAATTCTTCTTTATTTTCCGACTTATTTGTGACATATTCTTGGAACGGATCTCAAATTTACCCCCGTCCACAGTTCTCCCCACAGTCTCTCTTCACTGTGTTGTCTTGTTCTACAATCTACACAGATTTGTAGGCTAGCTATTGGACACAATCACAAACATGTTTAAAATAGATGGGGGAGAGGCTTGAAGGCTAGAATTTCAAAAAATAATACAAATAAATATTTCTAGGTGTAGTAAGAAATTGGAATTTTGGCAATCATGTCAAAAGACCACCATATATAATCATGATCAACCGAACATTTTTAATTTTTAAAATAAATTAAAAATGCGCTCAAAATTTACACACTTTCTTAAACACTTTTTGTTGTGGTAGAAAATTTAAATTTTGCAATTAATTGCATGGGCCAATATATATCCTTAACAGCTCTTTTTTAATTTCTTGCAATCTTACAGGTAAATAAAGTATTGTGACCGTGAAAAAAAAATCGAACTCGAGATTTTGGTGAATGTTGACGTTTCATGACACCCATAATCCAAAAAGTTATTTTTGAACTTCGTCTGTCTCTGTCTGTCTGTCTGTACCTCCAACTAGAACCTAAACAGCTATTCTACCGATTGGGTTAAAACTTGATATTGAGAGTATTCATAGGGTTGACCCGAATGATTTTTGGAATTGGATATCTAACCCTAAAATTAAGGGTAGTTTACTGAAGGGCAAAAGGAGAAAAACTGATATTTTCTCAAAATCGGCTCTAGCGATTTTGATTAAATTTCATTTCTAAACATTTGTAAATATTTCAAACAAAATGGCTACTTATGATATTTCAGCAACTTCACTTTAAGGGTTTCGGTCTGATGCGTAAATTTTTATTTTTTATCACATCTCCGAAACTCATTGAGATATTAAATTTCTTATCATTGCAAATATGTAGACATATTTATAATACAAATATTTTATAAGAAACATACTTTTATAAAACCAATAACTTTAAATCTATACGCAAATATGTACTTTTTTAACTTTTCAAACAATTAAAAGTAAAGTATTGCGACCGTAAAAAAAAAAAAAAATCCAAACCGAAATGTTGATGGATGTCAACGTCACATGACCCCTCGAACACCAAAAAGTGGTTTTGGCAATGCCATTTGTCTGTGTGTCTCTTTAACCCTAAAATTAAGATTTGATTAATAAAAAGCGAAGAGAGAAAAAATTGATTTTCTCAAAATCGGCTCTAACGATTTTGATAAGAAAAAATCGTATCTAGGCGTTGAATAAGATTATAAATAAAAATGATATTTTCATTTTTCTATAAAAATTACTCTTAGGTTACTTTACAGAAGCTGAAATTTCCGTATCTCCACAACTATTTGATATTCTAAATAACTTATCATGGCAAAATTGTATTAGCCTACCATTACAAATAAAAAACTTTTATTTGAAATCAATTTTTATGATGCCAACAGTTTCTGGGATATTGGAAAATTTATTAAAACAATTTTGTGAGCTTTGGTTATAAAGAGATACTACTTAAGTTTTTACGAAATAATTATGTAATGGCGTAGAGTAATTAAATATAAGTCTCTCAAAAAGTGTTTGTAATTTTTCCTTTAACCTCTTAGGAGAAATGTTTGTACAACACCTTGTCTATCACCTTCATTTTAGACTCAATAGTCAATATTTACATTTTTTATTGGTCAAAATTTATAAATGAGGAATTTAAATGCAATGCGATGACATGAAGATGTGCAACACCTAATACAATGTAAAAATATTAACCGGAAATTGAAATTTTAATATAAAGTGTCGACCCTTGTGGACTCAATATCGATAATTTTTATTGGTCCAAACATAAAAATGAGGACATCAATTAAAAAAAAATTAAAAAATTTAAAACTGGGACTCAAAAATGTTTTACGTAAGTATTGTGCAATTATGCTCGGGTTTACTAGTGTATATTATTTTGTTTCCCATATATTACGAATTTTGAGTAAATATCTCAATTTTTAAACAATAGAGTGAGAAAGTCCGTGCGGAGTTTCGTACAATTTATTTCCAATATGATTTGTAACAATATATAATCTAATCTATTTTCACATGTCTTATGATTGCTCCTAGGAAAATATTGCGTTCTCCATGAACTACGTTCATTTCTACATTTAGTTCAAGAGCTGATTAATGTTTTTAAACTGTATTGGTTGATATTTCATTTGTAATTGTCATAATTATCTTTATAGAGTACAGGAACAAATTATATAAAGAGTGAAGCAGGATGATGAACATTCTAATTTATATAAAGAGTGGAGCAGGATGGTGAACATTCTAATTTATATAAAGAGTGAAGCAGGATGGTGAACATTCTAATTTATATAAAGAGTGAAGCAGGATGGTGAACATTCTAATTTATATAAAGAGTGAAGCAGGATGATGAACATTCTAATTTATATAAAGAGTGAAGCAGGGTGGTGAACATTCTAATTTATATAAAGAGTGAAGCAGGATGGTGAACATTCTAATTTATATAAAGAGTGAAGCAGGATGGTGGACATTCTAATTTATATAAAGAGTGAAGCAGGATGGTGAACATTCTAATTTATATAAAGAGTGAAGCAGGATGATGAACATTCTAATTTGATATGGTTTTAATATCCGTCTATCCGCATGAATTATAAGAACATTCCCAAACATCCCAGAAACATCCTGTTTTAGTCATTCTACTTTTCAAAATGTGTGACCCAATTTAAACTCATAGATGATTAATATCTAAACAAAATATAAGATTTGGCTTCTTTTCCTTGTGGCTAATTTTTTATTATAAAAAAGAACAAAAGCTATTAGGATACATGGAGGATTAGTTTTTTGGACAATAGTAAGGAAGCTGTTACAAGAAATGCAGACATTTTATTAGAGCATGGTTAGGAAATAGGTTTAGAAGGGAGCGCCAAAACACGAAGTATACTATCACATATAGAACACACATTGGAGAAGATAATTTAGAGATTACAACAAACAACATATCATTTGACAGGGTTAATAATGAGTTTAAATATTTAGGAACAATTTCAACTAGTAATAACCATATTAGATTGTAAATTAGGAAAACAGTACAATAGGGAAATTTATACTCTTACTCGGTCAGTAAGTTGTTGACATCTCGCCTTCTCTCAAGGAATGTAAAACTCAGAATATACCAAATAGTTATTTTACCGGTTGTTCTCTCTGTGTGTGAAACATGGCCTCTCACCTTAAATGATGAAAACAAATTTACGGTTCTCGGAAACAAGGTGCCTAAGAAGATATTTGGTCTAAAATGGAATTAAGATACTTGGGAGTGAAGAAGATTACATAACGATGAGTTACATATACTAAATTTATCAAAAGATATTGTTAGTATTATTCAAGTTTCGTAGATTATAGTGGGCAGGAAATGCAGTTTGTATGAAAGATTCTAGAACCTTGATCGGGGTACTGACTGGCAACCCCATTGGGAAGAGATCATTGGGAAGACCTAGACGCAGATAGAAGGATAGCATTAAAGTGTACTAGAGAGGTGGACTAGATAGAAATAGCTCAAGATAGAGATAGGGTGTAATTTAATGGACTGGATAGCACTAGCTCAAGATAGAGATAGGGTGTAATTTAATGGACTGGATAGCACTAGCTTAAGATAGAGATAGGGTGTAATTTAATGGACTGGATAGCACTAGCTCAAGATAGAGATAGGGTGTAATGAGGTGGACAGGATAGTACTAGCTCAAGATAGAGATAGGGTGTAATTTAATGGACTGGATAGCACTAGCTCAAGATAGGGATAGGGTGTAATGAGGTGGACTGGATGAAACTAGCTCAAGATAGAGATAGGGTGTAATTTGATGGACTGGATAGCACTAGCTCAAGATAGAGATAGGGTGTAATTTAATGGACTGGATAGCACTAGCTTAAGATAGAGATAGGGTGTAATTTGATGGACTGGATAGCACTAGCTCAAGATAGGGATAGGGTTTAATGAGGTGGACTGGATGAAACTAGCTCAAGATAGAGATAGGGTGTAATTTGATGGATTGGATAGCACTAGCTCAAGATAGAGATAGGGTGTAATTTGATGGACTGGATAGCACTAGCTCAAGATAGAGATAGGGTGTAATTTAATGGACTGGATAGCACTAGCTCAAGATAGGGATAGGGTTTAATGAGGTGGACTGGATGAAACTAGCTCAAGATAGAGATAGGTGTAATAAAGTGGATGAGATAGAACTAGCTCAAGATAGGGATAGGGTGTAATTAATGGACTGGATACACTAGCTCAAGATAGGGATAGGTGTAATGAGGTGGACTGGATGAAACTAGCTAAAGATAAGATAGGGTGTAATGAGGAGGCCTGGATAAAAGTAGCTCAGATAGGGATAGGGTGTAATTTGATGGACTGGATACACTAGCTTAAGATAGAGATAGGGTGTAATTTGATGGATTGGATAGCACTAGCTCAAGATAGAAATATAGTGTAATTTATGGACTGGATAGCACTAGCTCAAGATAGAGATAGGGTGTAATGAGGTGGACTGGATGAAACTAGGTCAAGATAGAGATAGGGTGTAATTTGATGGACTGGATAGCACTAGCTCAAGATAGAATAGGGTGTAATTTAATGGACTGGATAGCACTAGCTCAAGATAGGGATAGGGTTTAATGAGGTGGACTGGATGAAACTAGCTCAAGATAGAGATAGGGTGTAATTTGATGGATTGGATAGCACTAGCTCAAGATAGAGATAGGGTGTAATGAGGTGGACTGATGAAAACTAGCTCAAGATAGAGATAGGGTGTAATTTGATGGACTGGATAACACTAGCTCAAGATAGAATAGGGTGTAATTTATGGACTTGGATAGCACTAGCTCAAGATAGGATAGGGTGTAATTTATGGATTGGATAGAACTAGCTCAAGATAGAAATAGGTGTAAATTTAATGGACTGGATAGCACTAGCTCAAGATAGGATAGGGTTTGAGGGACTGGATGAAACTAGCTCAAGATAGAGATAGGGTGTAATTAAGTGGATGAAATAGAACTAGCTCAAGTTAGGATAGGGTGTAATTTAATGGACTGGATAGCACTAGCTCAGAAGATAGTGGATAGGTGTGTAATAGAGTGTGAATTGATGAAACTAGCTCAAGATAGAGATAGGGTGTAATTTGATGGATGGATAGCACTAGCTCAAGATAGAGATAGGGTGTAATTTGATGGACTGGATAGCACTAGCTCAAGATAGAGAAGGGTGTAAATTTGATGGACTGGATAGCACTAGCTTTAAGATAGGGATAGGGTTTAATGAGGTGGACTGGATGAAACTAGCTCAAGATAGAGATAGGGTGTAATAATGATGGATGAGATAGAACTAGCTCAAGATAGGATAGGGTGTAATTTAATGGACTGGATAGCACTAGCTCAAGATAGGAATAGGGTGTAATGAGTGGACTGGATGAACTAGCTAAAGATAAAGATAGGGTGTAATGAGGGGACTGGATAAAATAGCTCAAGATAAGGGGTAAGGGTGTAATTTGATGGACTGGATAGCACTAGCTCAAGATAGAATAGGGTGTAATTTGATGGATTGGATACACTAGCTCAAGATAGAAATAAGTGAAATTTATGGACTGGATAGCACTAGCTCAAGATAGAGATAGGGTGTAATTGAGTGGACTGGATGAAACTAGTCAAGATAGAGATAGGGTGTAATTTATGGACTGGATAGAACTAGCTCAAGATAGAATAGGGTGAAATTTGATGGACTGGATACACTAGCTTAAGATAGGAAAAGGGTGTAATGAGTGGACTGGATGAAACTAGCTCAAGATAAAAATAGGGTGTAATTTGATGGATTGGATACAACTAGCTCAAGAATAGAGATAGGGTGTAATTTAATGGACTGGATACCCTAGCTCAAGATAGAGATAGGGTGTAATTTGATGGACTGGATGAAACTAGCTCAAGATAGAAATAGGGTGTAATTTGATGGATTGGATAGCACTAGCTCAAGATAGAGATAGGGTGTAATTTGATGGATTGGATAGCACTAGCTCAAGATAAGATAGGGTGTAATTTAATGGACTGGATAGCCCTAGCTCAAGATAGAGATAGGTGTAATTTGATGGACTGGATGAAACTAGCTCAAGATAGAGATAGGGTGTAATTTGATGGATTGGATAGCACTAGCTCAAGTTAGAGATAGGGTGTAATTTGATGGATTGGATAGCACTAGCTCAAGATAGAAATAGGGTGTAATTTGATGGACTGGATAGCAACTAGCTCAAGATAGAGATAGCGTGTAATTTGATGGACTGGATAGTACTAGCTCAAGATAGAGATAGGGTGTAATTTGATGGACTGGATAGCACTAGCTCAAGATAGAGATAGGGTGTAATTTGATGGACTGGATAGCACTAGCTCAAGATAGAGAAAGGGTGAAATTTGATGGACTGGATAGCACTAGCTTAAGATAGGGATAGGGTGTAATGAGGTGGACTGGATGAAACTAGCTCAAGATAGAGATAGGGTGTAATTTGATGGATTGGATAGAACTAGCTCAAGATAGAGATAGGGTGTAATTTGATGGACTGGATAGCACTAGCTCAAGAATAGAAATAGGGATGTAATATTTATGGACTGAGTGATAGCACTAGCTCAAGATAGAGATAGGGTGTAATTGAGTGGACTGGATGAAACTAGCTCAAGATAGAGAAAGGGTGTAAATTTGATGGATTGGATAGCACTAGCTCAAGATAGAAATAGGGTGTAATTTGATGGACTGGATGAAACTAGCTCAAGATAGAGATAGTGTGAAATTTGATGGACTGGATAGCACTAGCTCAAGATAGAGATAGGGTGTAATTTGATGGACTGGATAGAAACTAGCTCAAGAAAGAAATAGGGTGTAATTTATGGACTCGATAACACTAGCTCAAGATAGAGATAGGGTGTAATTTGATGGACTGGATGAAACTAGCTCAAGAATGAAATAGGGTGTAATTTGATGGATTGATAGCACTAGCTCAAGATAGAATAGGGTGTAATTTGATGGACTGGATGAAACTAGCTCAAGAATGAGATAGGGTGTAATTTATGGACTGGATATCACTAGCTCAAGATAGAGATAGGGTGTAATTTGATGGACTGGATAAACTAGCTCAAGATAGAGATAGGGTGTAATTTGATGGATTGGATAGAACTAGCTCAAGATAGAGATAGGGTGTATTTAATGGATTGGATAGCACTAGCTCAAGATTGAAATAGGATGTAATTTGATGGACTGGATGAAACTAACTCAAGATAGAGATATGGTGTAATTTGATGGACTGGATAGCACTAGCTCAAGATAGAGATAGGGTGTAATTTAATGGATTGGATAGCACTAGCTCAAGATAGAAATAGGATGTAATTTGATGGACTGGATAGCACTAGCTCAAGATAGAGATAGGGTGTAATGAGGTGGACTGGATGAAACTAGCTCAAGATAGAGATAGGGTGTAATTTGATGGACTGGATAGCACTAGCTCCAGATAGAGATAGGTGTAATTTAATGGATTGGATAGCACTAGCTCAAGATAGAAATAGGGTGTAATTTGATGGACTGGATAGCGCTAGCTCAAGATAGAGATAGGTGTAATGAGGTGGACTGGATGAAACTAGCTCAAGATAGGGATAGGGTGTTATTGAGGTGGACTGGATGAAACTAGCTCAAGATAGAGATAGGGTGAAATTTGATGGACTGGATAGCACTAGCTCAAGATAGAGATAGGGTGTAATTTGATGGACTGGATAGCAATAGCTCAAGATTGAGATAGGGTGTAATGAGGTGGACTGGATGAAACTAGCTCAAGATAGAGATAAGGTGAAATTTGATGGATTGGAAAGCACTAGCTCAAGATAGAAATAGGGTGTAATTTGATGGACTGGATGAAACTAGCTCAAGATAGAGATAGGGTGTAATTTGATGGATTGGAAAGCACTAGCTCAAGATAGAGATAGGGTGTAATTTAATGGATTGGATAGCACTAGCTCAAGATAGAAATAGGGTGTAATTTGATGGACTGGATGAAGCTAGCTCAAGATAGAGAAGGTGTAATTTGATGGATTGGATAGCACTAGCTCAAGATAGAGATAGGGTGAAATTTGATGGACTGGATAGCACTAGCTCAAGATAGAGATAGGGTGTAATTTGGTGGATGGATAAAACTAGCTCAAGATAGAGATAGGGTGTAATGAGGTGGACTGGATGAAACTAGCTCAAGATAGAGATAGGGTGTAGTTTAATGGATTGGATAGCACTAGGTCAAGATAGAGATAGGGTGTAATGAGGAGGCATGGATAAAACTAGCTCAAGATAGAGATAGGGTGTAATGAGGTGGACTGGATGAAAACTAGCTCAAGATAGGGATAGGGTGTAATGAGGAGGCCTGGATAAAAGTAGCTCAAGATAGGGATAATTGGCGTACTTTTGTAAGCGCGACAATTAACTTTCAAGCTCGTAAAGTCATACAGTAAATTAAAATGTACAAAATTACTTTTAGATTTCCCATGGGAAGATCGGGTACACTATCTAGTATTAAATATCACTGCATGTATGCATTTTTTGTACTACATATATTAATAGTTTTTATTTCTCATTTTATCAAAAACTCCTCAAAATAAAACAATATATTAACCATAAAAACTCAACTTAACACCCACCCGGGACTGCTATTTTTTGTTGTTGTTGTTGTTATATGAAAAGGAGTCATGAATAGATAATTAAAGTAAAATATGCGCTCCATTCACCAATCAAAGAAAACCAGCAAATCTTTATTCATGGTATTCGCTTATATCCCTACTCGAATAACGAACCCAAGCCCCTATATCCTGGTATGTTCTTGTTCCAAGACACACAAGTTGAGGTACATTCCCCGAGGGACTGAACTTCATCTCCCAGTGGGCGGCCCCACCCCCATCTCCCTCCCTAACACGTAATTAATGTGTTTAGCTGGTAATAATCCTTGTTCCTTAAAACTCTGGCTATCCACTCAACGCAGCACTTATCATATCCACAGATACATTTCAGTGTAGTGCTATGTTTGGAGGGGGACTAGGTCAACACCGGCTCATATCCACCATATGAAGATTTTTCTTATCACAGACGAGGTTTTGTCTATGTTAATTTCGTCTGGTGGAAACATGTAGATGTCTTCCGTAAGCTCACCATACAAAAACGCTGTTTTCACATCAAACTGAGTAATTTCTAATTTCTCTGGGCTGCTATTGCGAGTAGAACTCATATTGAATCAAACCGTGTGGTGGGGGAATAGGTATCATAGGTATCTGGGCATAGCCCTTAGCATAAAATATTGATTTGTATATTGACATGTTTTGTTTCCTTCTGCTGTACGTTTTACTTTGAAGACCCATTTTGAATTTATGGTACTTTTACCTGAGGATAAATACACCCGTTTCTAGGTGCTGTTCTTATCAAGTGCATACAGTTCTTCTTTGATATTATTACTGTACCGATCTGCATCAGAGCTCTTCATAGCTTCCTTGATAGTTTGTGGCACCCCTATTTTCATCAGATTGACCTCAAAGCGTTTGGGACATCTCTTGGACGTAATTCATAGCTTGCTTCAATTGCTCTGGTTCTCTATGATCCTGTTCACAATGTTGTGGATCTACATCCTCCTTCTGAATTCTTCTATCGTAATGATGTACATTTTATATTAATACTGGAACTGTGTATTTGTGGGTTGAAAATACTTATATTTGATTGAAAATCACATTTCGTGAGACTAGTTTTCGAGCATTTTGATCCAATAAATGATAACTGGTTGAGATTCCATCATATCTCACAAGGACACATTTCTTGCTCTTTGGCATAAGTTGGTTCCGGTTTTCTTTCAGTATGTATATATATATGTAAAGAAACACAAAGGTCTATTATACCCACTCCACTGTAGCTACAACCCTGATTTCAAGTTGGTTAGAAATTAATTTAAAATACAAAAGGTAAAAAGAAAAGGGGTAAATCACAAATTCTAATATAAAGCACCAAAAAAATCAAACTTATATAAATAATTTAGTTTACAAAAAAACATTTATTTTAAATTAAATTACAGAAGTGTCAACGAGTTGAATGCTATGGTTAATAATTAACGAGTCACCAAGGCATATGATTAATTAGTTATTTAATTAATTATTTAAGAGAGAAGCTCTAAAACCAATAATAATTATTAAACCGTTTAGTGGGAGAAGACCGGAAACAATAATTTACAAAGCACCTGAAATATTTAATGTGAGTAATAAATTTTAAACTTTAAAAAGGTTAAGCCCAAAATTTACTTTATTACGAGAGAAGCTCAAAAAGCTAATATCAATTAGCAAACCAATTAAAGGGAGAAGCCCGAAAACTATTATTTATAAAAGCACATTTAACATTCAATATGAAAAATAGATAATAAACTTTAAAAAGGTAAACCCAAAATTTAATCTATTACTAGAGAAGCTCAAAAACTAAAATCAAATAGCAAGCAATTTAATGGGTGCAGCCCGGAAACAATATTATTCCTTAAGCAAATTCCTCATATGTGGGATAAGCCCAAAGTTGGGTGCTTACATGAATCTACCAGGGACATTGAGTTGTCTGGCCTGGAGCTGATTTTATGTGAAAGTTTTTTTAAAAAAAAATCAAAACAAAAAAAAAATTTAAAAAAAAAAAAAAAAAATTTTTCCCAAAAATTTTCCCCAAATTTGGGGGCCCAAAAAAAACTTATTTTGGGGGGGTTTTTTGGAAAAGGGGGTTTTTTTTTTAAACCCCTTTTTTTTAAAATTTTTTTTAAAAAGTTAAATTTTTTGGGGAAAAAAATTTTTTAAAAAAAAAAATTTTTTTTTTTGGGGGGGAAAAAAGGGTTTTTTTTTTCCCAGGGGGTTTTGGGGTTTTTTTTTTTTTTCCCCATGGGGGGCCCCGGGGGGTTTCCCCCCCCAAAAAAAAACCCCCCTTTTGGGGGGTTTTTTGGGGGGGAAAAATTTTTTGGGGGGGGGGGGGGGTTTTTTTTTTTTTGGTTTTTTTTTTGGGTTTTTTTTTTTTAAAAAATTTTTTTTTTAATTTTTTTTTTTTTTTTTAAAAAAAAACCCAAAAATTTTTTTAAAAAAAAATTTTTTTTTTTTTTTTTTTTTATTTGGTTTTTAAATTTTTTTTTAAAAAAAAAATTTAAAAATAAAAAAAAAAACCCCCCCGGGGAAAAAAATTTTTTTAAAAAAATTTTTTTTTTTGTTTGGGGGGGGGTTTTAAAAAAAAAAAATTTTTTTTTAAAAAAAAAAATTTTAAAAACGGGGGGGGGAAAAAGGGGGGGGAAAAAAAAGGAAAGGGGAAAAATTTTAAAAAAACTTAAAATTTTTTAAAAAAATTTTTTATTTTAAAAAAAAATTAAAAAAATTTCATTTTTTTAATTTTTAAATTTTTTTTTTCCCCTTTTTTTTTTTAAAAAAACCCCCCGGGGGTTTTTTTTTTAAAAAAAAGCCCCAAAAGGGGAAAAAGGGGGAAAAAATTGGCCCAAAAAAAAAAAAGGGGCCCCCCCCCTTAAAAAACCCCCCCCCCAAAAAATTTTTTTTTTTTGGGTTTCCCCCAAAAAAAATTTTAATTTTTTTTTTCCCCCAAAAAAAAAATTTTAAAATTTTTTTTTAAAAAAGGGGGGTTTTTTAAAAAAATTTTTTAAAATTTTTTTTTTTAAAAATTAAAAAAAATTTTTTTTTTAAAATTTTTAAAAAAAAAAAAATTTTAAAATTTTTAAAAATTTTTTTTAAAATTGGGTTTTTGGGGGAGTCCCTTAAAAAAATTTTTTTTTCCTTTTTGTTTTTTGAATTTTTTTTTAGTGGGGGGTTTTTTTTTTATTTTTTGGGGGGGTTTTTTTTTTTGGTTTTTCCCAAATTTTTTTTTTTTAACTTTTTAATTTTTATTTTTTTAAAAAAAAATTTTTTTTTCCCAATTTTTTTTTGGGGGGGGCCCCCCCATTGAAAATTTTTTGGGAAAACCCCCCCCAAAAAATTTTAAATTTTTTTTCTCCCCCGGTTTTTTTATTTTTAAAAAAAAAACCCCCTTTTTTTTTTTTTGGGGGGAAAGGGGGGGGGGGCCCCCGGGGGGGGGGGGGGGGTTTTTTTTTTTGGGGGGGGGTTTTTGGGGGGTTTTTTCCCCGGGGCCAAATCCGGGAAAAATTTTTTTTTTCCCAAAAAAAAATTTTTGGGTTTTTTTTTAAAAAAAGGGGGGGGGGGGAAAAATTTTTAAAAGGGGTTTTGGGGGAAAAAACCCCCCCTTTTAAAAAGGGGGGTTTTTTTCCTTTTTTGGGGGGGGGGAAGGGGAAAAAATTTCCTTTTTTTTTTTTTTGGGGGGGAAAACCCCCAAACCCAAAAAATTTTTTTTTTAAATTTAAAAAAAAACCTTTTTAAAAATTTTTTTTCACCTTTTTTTTTTTCTTTTGGTTTTTTTTTTTTTCTTTTTAAAAAAATTTTTTTTTTAAAAAAAAATTTTTTTTTTTTTTTTTAAAAAAAAAAAGGGAAAAAAAAAAAAATTTTTAAGGCCCCTTTTTTTTTTTAAAAAGGGGGGGGAAAGAAACCCCCGGGGAAAAAAAAAAACCCCCCTTTTTTGGGGCCCCCAGGCCCCTTAAAAAAAAAAAAAAGTTTTATTGGCCCTTTTTTTTACCTTTTTTTAAAATTTTCCCCCCGTTTTTAAAAAAAGGGGGTTTTAATTTTGGGGTAAATTTTTTTTCCCCCCCCCCCCCTTTGTTAAAATTTTTTTTTTAAAATTTAAATTTTTTGGGGGTTTTAAAATTTGGGTTCCTTGGTTTCCCCCTTTTTTTTTTTTTGGGTTTTTTTAAAATTTTTTTTTTTTAAAATTTGGTTTTTTTAAAAAAAAAATTTTTTTTTCCCCCGGGGGGGAAAAAATTTTAAAATTTTTTTCCCCTTTTTTTTTTTTTTGTTCCCCCCTTTTTTTTTTTTTTGCAAAAATTTTTTTTTTGGGGGCCCCCCTTTTTCCCCTTTTCCCCAAAATTTTTTAAAACCCCTTTTTTTTAAAAATTTTTCCGTTTAAAAAAAATTTTTTTTTTTTAAATTTTTGGAAAAAGGGCCCGGGCCCCCCCCCCTTTTTTTTTTTTAAAAATTTTTTTTTTTTGAATTTGGAAAAAAAGAAAAAATTTTTTTTAAAAAATTTTTTTTTTTTTCCCCCCCCCAAAAAAAAAAAATTTTTTTTCCCCCCAATTTTTTTTCCAAATTTTAAAATTTTTTTTTGGGGGTTTTTTTAAAAAATTCCAATTTTTTTAAACCTTTTTTTTAAATTTGGGGGGTTTTTTTTTTTTTTTTTTAAAACCCCCAAAACCCTTTTCCTTTTTTTTTTTAAATTTAAAAAAAACCCGAAACCCCCCTTTAATTTTTGGAATTTAAAATTGGGGGGGGGGGGGGGGAATTTCCCCCTTTCCAAATTTTTTGTCCCCTTTGGGGTTTTTGGGAAATTTTTAAAAAAGGGGGTTTTTTTTAAAGGGGTTTATTTTTTTTTTTTTTTAAAAAATTTTTTTTTTTCCCCCCCAAAAAAAGAAAGGGGGCCCCTTTTTGGGGGGGGGGCCCTTTTTGGGGGTTTTTCCCCCCCCCTTTTTTTTAAAAAAACCAAAAAAGGGGGGGGGGTTTGGGGGCCCCCTTTAAAAAAAAAACCCCCCCCCCGGAAAAATTTAAAAAAAAAAAAATTTTCCCTTTTTTTAAATTTTTTTTCCCCCCCCCCCAAAAAAAATTTGGGAAAAAAGGGGGGAAAAGGTTTTCCCCCCCCGTTAAATTTGGGGGGAAACCTTTTTTTTTTTTTTTAAATTTTTTTTAAAAATTTTTAAATTTAAAACCCCCTCCCCCTTTTAAAAAAAAAGGTTTAAAAAAATTTTTTTTTTTAAAAAAAAGGGTTTAAAACCCCCAAAAAAAGGGGTTTTTTTTTTTAAAAACCCTTTTTTTAAAATTTGGGGCCTTTTTTTTTTTAAAAAAAATTTTTTCCCCCTTTTTTTTTTTTTTTTTTTTTTCCCCTTTTTTTTTTTTTTTAATTTTTTTTAAAAAATTTTTTTCCCCCCTTTTTGGGGCCTTTTCCCCTTTTTTTTTAAAAAAAAAATTTTTTTTTAAAAAAAAATTTTTTTTTTTTTTTTGGGG
This sequence comes from Timema cristinae, assembly GCA_039000515.1. NCBI lineage: Eukaryota > Metazoa > Arthropoda > Insecta > Phasmatodea > Timematidae > Timema > Timema cristinae. The sequence continues at coordinate 102,618 of JBCFYV010000656.1, forward strand.
GGAAAAAATTTTTAAAAGTTTTTTAAAAAGGGGGGGAAAAAAAAAAAAAGGGATTTTTCCAAAAAAACCCTTTTTTGGAAAAATAAATTTTTTTTCCCCCCCCTTTTTTTTTTTTTTTCCCCCCCCCCCTTTTTCCCCCCCCCCAAAATTTTTTTTTTTTTAATTTTGGGGCCCCCCCAAATTTTTTTTAAAAAAAAAAAAAGGGGGGAACCTTTAAAAATTTTTTTTTAAAAAAATTTTTTTTAAAGGGGAAAAAAAAAATTTTTAAATTTTTTTTTTTAAAAATTCCCCGGGTTTTTAAAATTTCCCCCGGGGGGAAAAAAACCCAATTTTTTTTTTTTTCCCCCGGGGGGGGGGGGGGAAAAATTCCCCCCTTTTTTTTTTTTTTAAAAAAAATTTTTAAAACTCATTTGGGGTTTTTTTTCCTTTAAAAACCTTTTTTTGGGGGGAAAAAAGGGGGTTTTTTCCCCCCCCCCAAATTAAAAAAATTTTTTAAAATTAAAAAATTTTCCCCCCCCCCCAAGCCAAAAAAATTAAAAAAAAGGCCCTTTTTTTGGGTTTTTTTTAAAAAAAAAAAAGGGCCCCAAACCCCCCCCCTAAAAAACCCCCCACATTTAAACCCCTTTTTTTATTAAAAAACCCTTTTTTTTTCTCGGGGGAAAAAAAAAAACCCCCTTTTTTTAAAAAAAAAACCCCCTTTTTCCTTTTTGGGGGGGGGTTTTTTTTTTTTTTTTTTGGGGGGAAAAAAAACCCCCCCCCCCCCCCCCCTTAAAATTTTTTAATTTGGGGTTTTTGGGGGGCCCCCCGGGGGGGGTTTTTTTTTTTGGGGAAAACCCACCCCAAAAAAAATTTTCCCCCCTTTTTTTGAACCCCAAAAAAACCCCCCCCCCCCAAAAAAAAAAAAAAAAAGGGGCCCCCCGGGCCCCAAAAACCCCCAAAAACCCCCCGGGGAAAAAAAAATTATTTTTCCCCCCCGGCCCGGGGAACCCCCCCTTTTCCCCTTTTCCCCCCTAAACCCCTTTCCCCTTTTTTTTTTTGGGCCCCTAGGGGGGCCCCCCCCCTTTTTTTTGGGGCCTTTTTTTTTAAAAATTTTCCCCGGAAAAAAAAAAAAAAATTTAATTTTTTTTTTTTTAAAAAATTTAAAATTTTTAAAATTTTTTAAAGGGGCATTTTTAAAATTTGGGGAAAAAAAAAAAAATTTGGGGGGGTTTTTCCCCCCCCTTTTTTTTAAAAAAAGGGGGGGGCTTTTTTCCCCCCTTTTTTTTGGGGGTGTTTTAAAAAAACCTTTTTGAATTTTTGGGGAAAAAAAAGGGCCCCAAAACCCCTTTTTTTAAAAAATTTTATTTAAAACCTTTTTTTGGAAAATTGGGGGGAAACCCCCCCTTTTAAAAAAATTTTTGGGTTTTTTTTTATAAAATTTTTTTTTAAAAAAAATTTTTTTTTTAAAAAAAAAAAAAATTTTTTTTTTTTGGGCCCCCCCCTTTTTTTTGGGGGAAAGGAAAAAAAAAGGGGTTTTTTTTTTTGGGGGGGTTTTTTTTTTAAAAAAAAAAACCTTCAATTTTAAAAGGGGGGTTTTAAATTTTTTTTGGGATTTTGGGGGAACCTTTGGGAAATTTTTTTTTTTTTTTAAAAATTTTTCCCCCTTTTTTCCCAAAAACCTTTTCCCCCCCCAAAAAAAAAAAAAATTTTTTTCCCCCCCCCCTTTAAGGGAAAAAAGGGGGAAAAAAACCCTTTTTTTAAACTTTAAATTTTTTTTTTTTTTAAAATTTCCCCCCCCCCCCCAATTGGGAAAAAAAATTTTTTTTTAAAGGGGGTTTAAATTTTAAAACCCCCCCCCCCCAAAAACTTTTTAAATTTTTTTTTTTTTTAAAAAAAAAATTTTTTTTTTCCCCCCCCCCCCAAAAAAAATTTTTTTGGGGGGGGTTTTTTTTTAAAAAAAGGGGTTTTTTTTAAAAAAAAAAAATTTTTTTTTCCCCCCCCCCCCCCCAAAAATTTTTTTTTGGGGGGGAAAATTTTTTGGGGGGGGGGTTTTTTGGGGGAATTTTTCCCTTTTAAACATAAAATTTTTCCCCGGGGGGGGGGCCCTTTTAAAAAAAAAAAAAACCCCCTTTTTTTTCCGGGTTTTTAAAAAAATTTTTTTTAAAAAAATTTTTTTTAAAAAAATTTTTTTTTTTTTTTTTTCCCGGGTTTTTTGGGGGTTTTTTTGGGAATTAAAATTTTTTAAAATTTTTTTTTTTTTTATTAAAGGGGGGAAAAACCCGGGGTTTTTAAAAAAATTTTTAAATAAAAATTTTTTTTTTGGGAAACCCTTTTTAAAATTTTTTTTTTGGAAACCCCCTTTAAAATTTTTTAAAAAACCCCCCCCCCCCCTTTTTTTTTAAAAGGGGAAAAAAAAAATTTTAAAATTTTTAAAAAAATTTGGGTTTTTCCCCCCTTTTTTTTTGGGGAAAAAAATGGTTTTTTTTTCCCCAATTTTTTTTTAAAAAAAAAAAATTTTTTTTTTTTTAAAATTTTTTTAAAATTTTCCCCCTTTCCCCTTTTCCCCCCCCTTTTTGGCCCCTTTTTCCCCCTTTTTTTTTTAAAAAAACCCAAAAGGAAAAGGGGGGGGTTTTTTGGGGGGAAAAAAAAACCCCCCCCAAAAAATTTCCCCGGGGGAAAAAGGGGGAAATTTTTTTAAAAAAACCCCAAAATTTTTAAAAAAAAATTTTCTGGCCCCCTTTTTTGGGGTTTTTCCCCCCCCCCCCCAAACCGGGGCCCCCCCCTTTTTTTTTTTTTTTAAAATTTTTTTTGGCCAAAAAAATTTTTTTTTGAAAATTTTTAAAAATTTTTTTTTTTTTTTGGGGGAAAAACGTCCAAAGAAAAACCCCCCCTTTTCCCCCCCTTTTTTGCCCCCGGGGGGCCCAAAGGGGGGGAAAAAAATTTTTGGGGGGCCCCGGGGGGAAAAAAAATCCAAACCCCCCCAAAAAAAAAAAACCCCCCCCCCCAAAACCCCTTTCCCCTTTTCCGGGGTTGGCCCCTTTTAAAATTTTTTTTAAAAAACCTTTAATTTTAAAAAAAACTTTGGTAACCCTTTTAAATTTTTTTAACCCCCCCCCGGGGTTTTTTAAATTTTTAAAAAAAAGTTTTTTAAAATTTAAAAAAAAAATTTTTAAAAAAAAAAAAAAAAAATTTTGAAAACCCTTTTGTTTTTTTTTTTTTTAAAAAAGGGGGGGCCCCCCAAAAAAAAACCCCCCAACCCCCCTTCCAATAAAAAATTTTGGGGTTTTTTTAAATTTTGGGAAAAATTTTTTTAAAAATTTTTTTTTAAAGGGAAAGGTTTGTTAAAAAAATTTTTAAAAAAAAAAGGGGGTTTCCCCCCCCCAAATTGAAAATTTTTTTAAAAAAAAAATTTTTTTTGGGGGAAATTTTTTCTTAAATTTTTCTTTTTTCCCCCCCAAAAAAATTTTTTTTAAAAACCCTTTTTTAAAAAAAAAGTAAGGGGGGGGGAAAAAAACCCAAAAGAATTTTTTTTTTTTTGGGTTTTTTAAAAAAAAAACCCCCCTTTTTTGGGTTTTTTTGGGTTTTTTTTTTTTTTTTTTTTCCCAAAATTTTTTTTAAGGGCCCCCCCCAAACCCCCCTTTTTTTTTTAAAAAAAATTTTTTTTTTTAAAAAAATTTTTAAAAAAAAAAAAAAAGGGGGTTTAAAAAAAAGTCTTTTAAAAAAAACCCCCCAAAAAATTGGGTTTTTTCCCCCAAAAAAAGGGCCCCCCCCTTTGGTTTTAAAAATTAAATTTTCCCCCCCCTTTAAAAAAAAAAAGGTTTTAAAAAATTTCCGGGGGGGTTTCATTTTTTAAAATTTTTAAAAAATTTTTAAAGGGGGGTTTTTTTTAAATTTCCTTTTAAATTTTTTTTTCCCCCCTTTTTTGGTTTTGTTTTTCCCCTTGGGGAAAAAAAGGGGGGTTTTTAAAATTTTTTTTTTTCCCTTCCCCTTTTTTTTTTTTTTTTTTGGGGGGTTTTTTTTTTAAAGGTTAAAAGTTTTTTTTTGGTTTTTTTTGGGAAGGCCTTTTTTAAAAGGTTTTTTTGGGGAAAAAAAAAATGTTTTCCCCCCCCAAAAAATTTTTTTGAGGGTTTTTAAAAAAAATTTTTTTTTAAAATTTTCCCTTTTTTTTTAAAATTTTTTAAAAATTTTAAACCCTTTAATTAAAAAAAAAACCCCCGGGGTTTTTTTAAAAAAAAAAGTTAAAAATTTTAAAAAAACCAAAAATTGGCCCCCCCCAAAAATTTTTTTTAAAAATTTTTTTTTGGGGGGTTTTTTTTTTTAAAAAGGGAAAAAAAAACATTTTTAAAAAAATTTTTTAATTTGGGGAAAAAAACCCCCAAAATTTTTTTAAAAAGGGGAATTTTCCCCCCCCTTTTAAATTTTAAAAAAAGTACCCCCCAAAAAAATTTTAAAGGGGGGGGGTTCCAACCCCAAAATCCCCCTCCTTTTCCCCCCCCCTTTTTTAAAATTTCCTTAAAAAAATTTTTCTTTAAAAAAAAAAAATTAAAAAATTTGGGAAAACCTTTTTTTCCGTTTTAAAAAAAAAAAAAGGGGGAAAAAAAAATTGGGAAAAAAGGGCCCAAAAAGGGCCCCCCAAAAAAAAAAAAAAGGGGGGGCCCCCCCCCCTAAAATTTGGGGGAATTTTAAAAAAAATTTTTTTTTTCCCGGGGAAAAAAAAAAAAGGGCCCTTTTAAAATTTTTTTCCATTTTCCCCTTTGGGCATAGGGAAAAAAGGGGGGGGAAAATTTTTTTGGGGGAAAAAAAATTTTTTTCCCCCCAAAAAATTTCCGGGAAAAATTTTCAACCCTTTAAAATTTTTAAAAAAAACCCCCCCGGGCCGGGGAAAAAACCCAAAACCCCATCCTTTTTAAAAAAGGAAAAATTTTTTTAAAACAAATTTAAAAAAAAAAACCCCCCAAAAAGGGAAAAATTTTTCTAAAAGGGCCCCAAAATTAAAAAAAATTTGAAAATTTTTGGGGGGGGTTTTAAAAAAAAAAATGAAATTTTTTTTTTTTCCCCCCCCCCCCTTTAAAAATTAAAATTTTAAAAAAAAAATTTTTTTTAAAAAGGTTTTTTAAAATTTTTTTTTAAAATTTTTTTTTTAAAAAAAAAAAAAAAAATTTTTAAAAAAAATTAAATTTTTAATTTTTTCCCAAAAAAAATTTTTTTTTTTTTTTTTTTTTGGTTTAAAAAAATTTTTTTTTTTTTTTGGGGAAAAAAAAAAACCCTTTTTTAAAAAAAAATTTTAAAACCCCCCCTTTTTTTCAATTTAAAAAAACCCCCTTTTTTTTTTTTTAAAAAAAAGGGGAAAAAAATTTTTTTTTTTAAAAAAAAAAATTTTAAAAAGGAAAAAAAAAAAAATTAAAAAAACCAAAGGGTTTAAAAAAATTTTTTTTTTGGGGTTTTTTTTTTTTTAATTTCCCCCCCCCCCCTTTCCCCCCTTTTCCCCCCCCTTTTGGGAAAAACCCCTTTTTTTTGGGGGGGGGAAAAAAAAAAATTTTTTAAAAAAATTTTTTTTTTTTTTTCCCCCCCCTTTTTTTTTTTGGAAAAAAAAAGGGGGTTTTTTGGGAATTTCCCGGGGAAAACCTTTAAAAAAAAAAATTTGGGGAAAAAAAGGGGGGGGAAACCCCCCCCCAAGGGCCCCTTTTTTAACCCCCCAACCCAAAAAAAAAAGGGGCCTTTTTTTCCCCCCAAAAAAAAAAATTTTTTTAAAAAAAGGAAAATTCCTTTTCCCCCCCCAAAAAAAATTTTTTTTAAATTTTTAAAAAAATTTTTTTTTAACCCAAAAAAAACCCCCCCCCCCCCCCCCCCCTTTTTTTTTAAAAAAAAACCCCCCGGGGGGAAAAAAAAAACCCCCCCCCCAAAAAAAAACCTTTTGGGGGGGGAAAATTTTTAAAAACCCCCCCGGGGGCCCCCCCTTTTTTTTTAATTTAACTTTATAAAATTTTTTAAAAAAGGGGGTTTCCCCCCGGGGGGGTTTCCCCCCCCAAAAAGGGTTTGGGCCCCTTTTTTTTTTAAAAAAATTCCTTTTTTTTTTTGGAAATTTTCCCCCCCCCCCCCCTTTATTTTAATTTCCCCTTTTTTTTAAAAAAAACCCGGTTTTTTTTCCCTTTTTTGGGTTTTTAAAACCCCCCCCCCCCCAAAAATTTTTTTTTAAAAAAGGGGGAAAAAAACCCCCCCCCAAAAAAAAAAAAAAAAAAAAAATTCCCCCCCCCCCGGGCCCCCCCCTTTTTTTTTTTTTTTAAATTCCCAAAAACCCCCCCGGTTTTTTTGGGGGCCCCCCCCCCCCCCTTTTTTGGCCCCCAAAAAAGTAATTTTTTTTTAAAAAAAAAAGGCCTTTTTTTAAAAAAAAAATTTTTTTTTTTTTTTTTTGGGGGGGGGTTTTTTTGGGGGGGGGGTTTTTTAAAAAATTTTTAAATTCTTTTTTTTTTTTTTAAATTTTTTTTTTAAAAAAACCCCCGGGGGGGGAAAAAGGATAAACCCCAAAACCCCCCCCTTGGGTTTTTTGGTTTTTTTAAAAAACCCCCTTTTTCCCCTTTTGGAATTTCCCCCCCCTTTTTTAAAAAAATTTAAGTCCAAACCCCCCTTTTTTTGGGGTTTTTCAAAACCCCCCTTTTTTAAAAAAATTTTTAAACCCCGGGGAAAAAGGAAAAAGGGCAAAAACCCCCAAAAAAAAAAATTTTTTTTTTTTTTTTAATTTAAAAATTTTTTTTTTCCCTTTTTTTAATTTTGGGGTTTTAAAAAAAATTTAAATTTTGGGGGGAAAATTTTTTCCAATTTTAAAAAAAACCAAAAATTTTGGGGGTTTTTTTTTTTTTTTTTTTAAAAAACTTTTCCCCTTTTTTTGTTTTTTTGGGGAAATTTTTCCCCCCCCGGTTTCCCGCTTTTTAAAAGGGGTTTAAAAAAAAAAAGGGGCCAAAACCCCCTTTTTTTTAAAAAAAAAAAAAAAACCCCCCCCCTTTTTAAATTTCCCCCCCTTTTTTTTTTTAACAAATTTTCCCCCAAATTTTAAAAATTTTTTTTTAAAAAAAAAAAAAAAAAAAAATTTTTTTTTTTAAAAAAATTTTAAAAGGGAAAAAAAAAATTTTTTTAATTTTTGGGAAAAAAAAAAAATTTTTTTAAAAAAATTTTTTTATTTTTTTCCCTTTTAAAAAAAATTTTTTTTTCCAAAATTTTTTAAAAAATTTTTTTAAAATTTTTTTTAAAAAATTTTTAAAAAACCCCCGGTTTTTTCCCCTTTTTTTTTTTTTTTTTGGGGGGGGGGGGGTTTTTTTGGGTTAATTTTGGGGGTAGGGGGCCCCCCCCCCAATTTTTTGTTTTTCCCCCTTTTGGGAAAAAAACCCCCCCTTTTTTTTGGGCCCAAAAACCTTTTTTTTTTTAAAAAATTTTTGGGGAAAAATTTTTAAACCCACTAACGCCCCCTCAAAAATATTTGGGGGTAATTGGCTCAACTCTCTATACTGCGGGGCTTGCTTTTCACTGATGGTGAATTTACATTTAGGAGACTCTGATCAATAGCTAAGTTAATTTGTAAGTCGTGTGCTGTTTATAATCTGCTTGTCTAGAGTGGATTCGAACAGAGACACTCAAATTATTTCGTGCAAGGTGTTTTCAAATAGTCAAAGTTATTATTCATGCTTACACAGGAATCGAAATCGGGTCCGGCAACAATATTTTGTGTCCGGAATTTGCGCGGAGGGAATGTAGAAAAGCACCCTAGTCACCCCGACTGAGATTTGAACAGGGAGAAGTAAGGTGGAAGAGGTAAACCATACACTTCAGTGGGGATTCAAACCCCCGTCCATAACTAGCAGAGTAAGTCACAACCACCCTCAGCGGATTTCAAACCTCCCGGCCATAACTAGCAGAGTAAGTTACAACAACCCTGTGTTCCGCCCATAATTTTAAAGAATATTTACCAGTATACACGTAGAAACATATAAAAATATAAATTTATAGATATTGAACATATTTATTAGAAATAAAAACTATAGTTTGTAAGTCGTGTGCTGCTACCCACGTTTAAAATGAAAACATCCGTTTTATTCTTCAGGCCAATTATAACAGAAAAAAATAATTTAATGTTCGCAACTATATTTTGGCGGAATAATATATAGCTCTTATATTGAATTTAATGTTCGCAACTATATTATGACGAAATATATCCCTATGAAAGTTTAAGCCCACATTTTGTATACCTCAATGCACTCAACATTTGCGAGAGTGACAAAAATGTACCTTGAGATGCACTGAGGGAGGGTAGGAGGGTAGGTTGAGTGACGCCCGTTTGCACCACCGTGCTGTTCATTCTGTGCGTGACCACTTGTGCCACTATCATTTGGAGTTGTCTGAACGGAGCGCTGAGAACGCGTCCAGCAACGTTGTTAGGTAGAAGCGTCTAACGAGTTAACGGATTTACAGCTGGTCTTATGGACAGATTTTAATGAGCATGCGCAGAGACATATTACAGTTTTTAAATTCACCGTTTCACCCAAAAGCAAACAAAAGTCTGTACACTTTCAGGGGGTTGTAAACGAATCCGCTGGAGTATTCCCCAAAATTTTTAAAAGACAAAGGGACACTGGTTCGAATCAAACAGGGGCTGAAAATTTGAGTTTTTTCCTTTTTTTGGGGCCCCACATACACTCACAAACTTTCCTAACAAAGAAGCGCGAAATTTTTTTTTTAAATTTGACATGTGGGCCCCAAACTTTAAGTTATACGCATAAAAACTAACCGAGCTTTGGAAAAAATTTAAGGCCTAAAATATAATATTTAAGGAGAAAAAGTGCTTTAAACCCACGTGTGTTGAACATATTTACTACAAAATTTTTAAGGGGTGCTGTATGTAACTTGAGGAAATTTTAACAGGGGAAAAAAATAGCATAAAAGTTTTTGAAACCCGACGACCAAAACCGGGTTACTTAATGGTTTTCTACCCCCGCGATGTATGTGAACATAGTTTGTGTTGAGTACTGTGGGAAATAATACCCTAAACTGAGCAAATATAAATTTTTTCCCGGTCGAAAATAAAATCTGAGTCTCTTTGTTTTAATAAATCTCACATTAATTTTTTTAAGTTTTTTTAAAATGGGGCCGGAAATGGGGGACGACCCAAAACACCCCACTATGGGACCCACCAACCCGGTAGCCGCATCCCCGGTCGGGGGAGACGGGGCAGCCCCGGTTTGCCCCGCCTGTCTACATCTTCACCCCCCTGCCTTTTCACCAGGGGGGGGGGTTCGACCCCGGGGGGGAGGGGATGGATTGGCGATACAGGCCCTTTTGGGCCCGCAACGGGAATTAGGGGCCCCGGAAAAATCAGGAAGGGGTACCTTTTAAAATGGATCCCTCTTGAAATCGTAGAAGAAGGATTAAAAAATTGAGGCTTTTTTTATACGGGTAGAGAAATTACCGACATCTTGGGCACCCACCCAAGCGATCGTACGAAATAAGCTGGTTTTGAAGAAAAAATTCTTATTTGCTAAAATCGGTGCAGGACCAGGGGCGTTAGCGCCGATGATCACGTAGGCTTATTTTGGTAGCACGATTTCTACGTTGAGCCCTGTGAACGTTCTTTAGGCGAAGACCAGTAGAGTGACATTCTTGATAACGTAAGTGCGGTTGCAGAGTAATATTTGTTTTTGATACAAACCATGTACTTTAAAACTCGCCTTTTAAAGGAGCCTCCGGGAGGGACATATTGTAAAAAAAAACTCTCTCCCGCGCACCAATAAAATTTAAAAAAAGGGGACATCACGATTCAAAATGACGACACACTTTGCCTTGCCGTGAAATTTGGTTTCCCCCAAGTTATATGTGATAAAAAAGAAACCGAATGTATGGACAGAACCCCTTTTAATCAAATAAAAATGGTCAAAAATTTAAAAAATAAAAAGCAGAAGTTTAGGGCGTGACCGTGTGAATCTTTTGAAAGGTGGTTGGATCATGAACTAAACTTTTCAAGCAAAACTTATCAATCACTGTGTTTGGGACTAGAGGGAGACAGGTCTTGTATAAAGAGCCTACTCCCTCCGAAATTCTTTAAGGGCCCAACTTTTTGTATTTTAAACGACGACAAGAAAATAAATTTTGATGTATAAATCCTTAAGCGCATTTAAGTGTGTTACTTTTGCCCCGAATGTCGGGGTTCCATTGATATAAAATAGCACAAATGGAATCCCGTGAAAAAGTTCACGCTAAAGGGTTTTGTAGGGAAAAGGCGATTTTGGTCTTAAAAACTGGGGGGGCGTTGTTCACAAACCCGCGTGCTTTTAAACCATAAAATCCCGGGTTTTTTAAGGTCACAGGGGGTCTGGATGCAAAAAAGGGTTTTCGAGGATGCGGGCATTTTTCAGTTGGGAAAGATCAAATAATTCACTAGGGGTTTTTGAGACTTTTTGTAAAATATGCGATTCATATCGTCCTTTTTGGTCATTTCTGTTAAGAGGGAGGGCCCCGTCAAAGCCCCTCACTGGAAAAGGGTAATTTATGTTTGTTTTTGATTTTGACAAGGGAAGAAACGCTCTTCAAGGTGCGGCGGGACGTCTTTCACGAACCAACCTAAAAATGGGGCTGTTGCAAACCGGTTATAAGATTAAATGACTATCTTTTTTAACCAAAGTGGGGGCAAAGGACTCGCAATTTAAGGGTGATACCACGAGGCCCAATTTTTGAATTTTTTAGAACAAATTAAAACTTCAAAAAATTTTAAATTCACCTCCTGGCCCTAATGTAATCCCATTTGGAAATTTTATTTTAAGAATATGATGGGGAAAAAAAAAAGATCCAGAACTTTTAAAAGAACGGTGGGAAAACATTCCCTGCGTTAAACCCACTCCACTTTATGACTCCTGAACTTTCCGATGTCCCGCCAAATGGCCCCAAAATTTGGCTTGGGCAAACTTGGCCAAGGGAATTTTCCACATTTTTTCAACAAAAAAAACGCGGGGTATAAGGAGGTCCCTTCCGCCAAAGGAGGACTACGGCATCGGCAAATGTCAATTGAGGGAAAGGACACTTTGAGCAAGGGTATGACACGTTGTCAAAGAAATTATTTCTTTGATTTTAAACGCGTGTTGGAACGTATTGGTAAAAGGGATGTAGAGATCCAACGGAAGGCCTGCCTGAAGTTTAGAGACATGTCATTGAGAAAGCAAAGGTGGATCCTTTCAGAGAGACGTGTACGATTGTAGGCGGCCATGTTTGTTTACCGCCGAAGTCATTGTAAGGAGAATACTATTGGTATTATCCCTAACGGTGGCTATCGGTGCACAAACCAACAGTCGCACGTCGCTGTACAATGGCTCTGCTGGGAGGCCCTATCAACGCGGTGTCTTTATTCTTCATGCGGGTAACGGCCGTGGGGAATATGTGTTAGGGCGACGTGTAGACGGCGTTGTTAAAGCTGGAGATACCACCACCGTCTTCTAGTTCTGGGGCTGTTTATTGGCACGGGTGCCCTCTCTGTTACCAGACAGGACCACCCCTAATCAAAAATAGTTCCCACGAGACCATGGAGACGCGTCATGAAGCGACCATGGCTTGTTTGGAAAAGTTTAAGAATGTCGGCTACACGGTCGTAGAGATGTGGAAGTGCATGTTTAATGCGATGAAACGCACAGACAAGGACTTGCAACAATTTGTACTCGGCACGAGGTGTATACACATGAACCACTCAGTCACAGGGATGCATTCTTTGGCGGGCGTACAAATTGTATCAAGCTCTTCCACGAAGCAAACCTTTCTTGCGGGGAGAAAGAATCAAGTACTTGGATGTGTGTTCATTTGTATCCATACGTTTTCAAGTACAAAAATACCCCGTCAAACCACCCCAAATTCACTTGGAAACAAATTGTCCATCTATAGATCAAGTAGAAGGCATAGCCACAGTTACAGTGACGCCTCCGCGGGATTTATTCCTGCCCGTATTGCCTACATGGATGCACGACAAGCTAATGTTTATCTTGTGCAGGAAATTCAGGAAGGAAAAAGACCAATGCACGTGTCAGCACAACGACAAAAAAGATCGCTGTTTGACAGGCGTCTGGGTGATTGACGAGATCTGGAAAGCCGTTGAGAAAGGCTTCACCGTCGAAGCAGTACACGAGTTGTGGGAGTACAATGTATCTGTTTTATGACCATCAGACGCGTTCTGGCGGCCTGTTTCACGGGTACATTGATAATGTTTTGAAAATTAAACATGAAGCCAGCGGATGGCCAGAGTGGTGTACCTCCCACGAGGAAAATTAGCTTATATTCAAAATTATGAGGAAAGGGAATGGGTAAAAAACTTTATTTCGGCTCTGTTTGTATAAACCCTGGTCTCCGCCTCTGGCTAAACCTTTTTTTAAATTCCACTATGGGGAAATGTTAGGGCAAAGACCCGATTTACCACACGTAGCCGTTGTCAATGAGTATCAGGGCGTCCACAAGTACCTGACAGATCCGTACATCACCGTGGACAGCGTCATTGATGTAAATGATGAAATTATGTTCCTCAATTACAAGGATGCGCGTGACGCGTTGCGCCCTAACCCTAACACGAGTGTGGCGGTGGCGTGCTACACGACTGCTATGGCTATTTTGCACTTATACAGCATCCTTGAACAATTGGGGGACCGCGTTTTGTATCATGATACAGATAGCGTTCTTTTTACCGAACGCCCCTTTTGAATGGAATCCATCAACCGCAGACTTTTTAGGTGACCTCACTGATGAACTTCAGGATTACGGTCCGGGGAACTACATTAGCGTCTTTGTATCTGGCGGTACCCAAGAATTACGCGTACCAAGTTTGTGTTGGTAGCGATCCTGCCAAAACAAAACGGTGTGCAAGGTTCGGGGGATCACCATAAACTATGGCAACCGGAACGATGTTAATTTTGAAGTTTTGAAAGCGATGGTCACAGAACATGCTGCGGAAAGATACATACAGATACCACACAAAATTGAAAGAAAAGGTCTTGCGGCTGTATCTACCGTTTCACAGACTAAAATCTACCGGCCCATGTACACCAAACGCCGGATAACCGATGATTTTATTACGATGCCGTTTGGGTATTAGAGTCCTTGTGAACGCGCTCGCCACGACTAAAAGGTGCTTATTTAGACGGGCTGAATAATCATATTTTTTTACTCTAGACAGTTCCACTGACATAAAATTTTTCAAAGATTTGAGATTTTTTTCATATTTGTTTCTGCTTGAAAACAATCATATTTAAAAAAATTATTTTTATGCACCCAGGTTACTTTTTATATTTTTTTTATTTGCCAGCACAATCCTCCACCTACCTGATTTTTTTCTAGTCAATTAGTTGTTTGTATATATATTTTAATTATAATAAAATTGTTTTGTAATTTTATTTTTTATTTTAAATCTAATAAATTGTTTGTATATATATTTATTTATTTCTAGTCAAAAATGATAAATTGATTTTATATATTTTTATTTTAAATCCATTCAAATATATATAATAAACTGTATATATATTTATTTTATTTTAAATTGAAACCATCTTTATTTAGTACCGAGGCCATACAACCCCCATATTGTAAATATTCACAGTATACTTTTCAATTGTGTGTAAATTAAATATTATAAACAAACCTATTTATGTTCATACTATTAATTATATATTGTAAATATTCACAGTATACTTTACACTGTGTATATACTTTTTCATGACCAATTAATATTTAAAAAGCGTTATGTTTGTGTTTTAAACGTCTATACCCCACACCTCCCTTCTATCTTATAAATACAAGCTCATATAGCTTATAAGCTCAGTCTCAAACATTATGGAGAAGTTGAAACATCCATTTTTCGGCCATCATAAGCGGCCCTTTCCCGGGTGTGGAAAAGTCACATTTTGTAGCAGACTTTATCCGTCACTTGGACACAATGTGTGACGTTAAATTTGATAAAATCATATGGTATATGCTTTAGTCAACCGGAATTTTGAACAACGACGGGACAAGTCCCACGACATATTTGTAAGGGTTTGCCGGAAATGGATGACGTCTGTAATGACTCTCCACAGCTGATTATCCTGGACGACCTGATGCGTGAAGCCAACGAAGTGGTCGTCGATCTTTTCACCAAAGGATGCCACGATCAAAATATTAGCGTCATGTGCCTACCAAAATATATTCCATCAGGGCAAGGGCCTAGGACATTTCCTTAAACGCACATTTTATCGTGCTTTTTAAAAACCCCAGGGATAAAGTCGATTCACAATTTGCACGAAAAGTCTGTCCTGAAAATCCCCGGTTTTACAAGAGTATTACACCGTGCTAAAAGTACCCCCGGCTTTATTGTTAGTTTTCAAAAAAGGGTACACCGAATGGTTCGATATAAAACCCCGCACAAATGTCAGCTGTTGGTGTATCTACCACGAAAAAAGCTATAAAAACCCGACATTTCCCCGTTTACGATCATTTAAACCATGAGTCCCAAAGGCTGAAGGGCCCCTCTATCGTGCAATGTATCGCTAAACCAGAACAAGTCTCCCCTTTGATAAAAACCCGCCAAAAAGAAACTGGTTGACTCTTTTTGGGAGTGGCCTAAAACACTTTAAAAGGGGGGTCCCGCTGAAAAACCCGCAGAAGACAAAGTTACGTTTTCACAAGCGGTGTTGGAAGCTGGTCAACGAGGGGTGCGGGGAAGAAAAAGGGGGCGACTTGTTAGAAAGGAGGAGCGTTCCCCCCTTTACTTCTAGCCCCCTTTAAATCCGGTTTCCCTTATTACAAGTAAATAATGGAACACACAAAAAAGTGATTTGGTGTCCCGGGAAACTTAAACCTTTTCGAGCAACACCACCAAAAAACGGCTCGAAAAAAAATGTGGGGTTTCCCCGAGTTGGACAAGGAAAGGAAAAAATCCTCGCTTCAAAATTGACGACAAGTCTAAATGGACTTTATACCAAAAAGTGCTACAGCGCTATATACACTTTGTCAACACCCTCCCCCCATCTGAAACCACCACCGCCACCACCACCACCCCTGAAGTGTCTGTAACTTCCCATCCCAACTGTACTTAGTAGTGTACCAGCACAGGCACGTAAAAAAGCTGAACTTTTACTAGAACAAAATAAGTCCTGACGCGGCATCTTTTGGGGATCAAATGGCGAAGTGAGTATTCAAGTTTACGCCTCTCCGGGGAACCAATATTGTGGATTTAGTCAACGTTTCTAGTCAGATAAAGAAGACACAGTGAACCGGCAGGGTGGCGAGCGTTTCTCACAGCGCTGCAAAATATAAACGTTCCAAAAGAATTTATTGTAAACCCGAAACGTTTGGACCCATTAGAAATCCGACGCCCGTACCTAACCACTTACACCATCGCAACGCCATAGAAGAAGAAACTGAAGAGGGTGGATGAAAACAAGTGGCTGCCGTTCAGAGCTTAATGTGTAATGGGCAAAATCTAGTTTAGCCCGTTTCAAAGGGTAAAATACAAATATTTTGTTGGTGCCTGCAAATCATCTAAATTTAACAATGACATACTAGTGTAAAAGCTACGCCATAACGTATGTTTGTTAATTTACATACCAACTTCGCCGGCTCCCCCTTCGAGCCTGATACCCATTTGGGAAAAAAACACTGAGAAAAAGTGACCAAATGCGGCCCCCTTGGGGAGAAACTCCGCGTAAACGCGAGTACAAACCCAAAAGGAAAACTTCTAAATGCCGTCGGCCCCCCATGCAATATTCAGAACCTGGGAAGTTCCCCCCCATTCATACTCACCGCTCCACCACGTGGGGCCTCTGACTATATATTCCCGAGCTGCTTGGGAAAAAATATAGAACACATGGAACAAAAACGACTTTGGCCTAAAACCCCCTCATCTTCGAAGTAAACATCTAGTCAAGGGGGACTTACGGCCAAGGAAAGGATCCTTAGAAGGGGAAGTTACGGACAAACCACTTCTGGGCTATTTTAAAAGAGTAAACTTTAGATTAAAGTTAAAAGTTTGGTTTTGTCTACGACTTGGTAGAATGGGTAGATAATGTTATAGATTATTTAGGAATAGGAAAAAAGACCCGTGTCTTTGGAGAAACTATTTTTATATTATGGTTAGGCTAGTTTTGTAGATTTGTATGGGGTTGAGTCCCGTTATCAGGAGAACTGTTTTAAACTACACTTGTGGGGTAGCGCGCTTCTCGCGTTGGGGAACGAGCCCTTTTTTGGGCCCGCCCCACGACGGGATGGGAATCCCCCCGGGACACCGATGTGCCACGATGTTAAACTCAAAGGAGCTTTCCCGGGGAGAGATTTTCATGTTCTGTGGGGTCCCGGGAACCATAAAAAAAAACGGGTTCACCCAATTTTTTTGTTGGGGGGTTAACCTGTGGGCCGTTCATGCCTCTCATGATTGGGGCCCCTTTGGGTTTTAAAACTTAGTCATTGCATTTTAACACTTTTTTTTAGGAAAATTTTTTCTCAGAAATTTCTTTTGTCCCCAGGCCCCGCTGTACTGTCTTTTATTTACTTATTTATATTTTTTTGGTGTTTTGGGGGCCCCCTGGTTTTCTCAAAAAATTTTGGGGGGTGGCCGTCCTGGGTGGCCCCTGAAAATTTTTGGGGGTACAAGGGAAATTTTTTTTTACCCTTAGTAAGAGTTGTTTGGGGTTTTTTATCCAAAAGGGGGGTCTCATGTAAAAATTTTTCTTGAACTTTTTTTTTTTAAATAATTTTAAAAAATTCCCGCACGGGGCCCAAAAAATTTTTGTTGATTGGGGGGATCACCCACTTAACCCCCAAATTTTTCTTTAAAAACCTTTTTAAACAACCCCCTAAAAAACCCCCCCCCCCCCCCCCCCCGGTGCAAAATGGAAACGTCTAGGACATCTACTACGACCCTTCCATCCTGCAGGGGGTTTTTTGGGGGGGCCCTCGCCAAAAGGCTCCAAGAAAGATCCCGGGAAAAAGGGTTTTTGAATGGCTTCCCTTGGGAGGGACCTTTTAAAACCCCCCCCCAAAAATTTTTTGGTAAAAAAGTTTCCCCCCGCAACAATATGTTTTTTTTTAAAAAAATTGGAAGACTCTGGCAAAGACATCTCAAAAAATTGAGAATCTCGAAAAAAAAAAGGGCGGTTCGTGTACTTGCTCACCGGGGGCGACTGTTTAGTAAATGGGGTGGGGGAAAAACGTTTTTCCTTTCCCCAAAAAGGGGGGGGTTTGTGAAAAGACGCCTTTCGGGGCATTTTCAAGGGGGAAAAAGGGGCCCCCAAAACCCCAAGTAACCCCCCGGGGGGAAAGGGGCAAATTTTTGGGGGGGTCTAGTCCGGGAAAAAATTTTTGCAAGAAGGGGGTACCCTTTTTTTTCAAAACCCCCCATAAAAAAACGTGAAGGGAAACATCGTAAAAGATTCAAAAGAACTCTGAAAGGAAAAAATGTGGCGCTATTTTTCAAAAATAACTCTATAGAAAAAGTGGAAAAACATCCAAACTCTACCGACCTTAAAACGGCCCCCAAATTCCATAAAAAAAAATGGGGCCCGCCACTAATGTTTTTTTAAAATCAAAAGATAATCTGAAGGGGGAAAAAGGGGCCAAAAAAGAACCAAAAAAAAATCGGTTTACACGGTGCTATTTTTAAAAAAAACCAAAAAAATTTTTTTGAAAAGGGGTAACCCAAAGCAATTGGAAAAGGGAAAAAATTTTTAAATCCAGTGTCCCTTTGCAACAACCTTCGTCTACCGACTCACCAAAAATTGGGGGGGGGAAAAAGTGGAAGGGGGGCGTTTACGAACCTGAAAATTGCAAAAGCGTACTCTCCCTTTTTAAATTTTAAAAAAGATAAAAAATTACGTTTTCGAGGGGAAAAGGGACCAAAAGAAAGTTTACGTGCAGTGGGGAAAGGGGGTTTTCCCCCCCCCCAAGTTTAATTTTTGGGGGCTCCCCCAGGTTTTTTCAGCGCACTACCAGGGAAAAGGGGGAAAAATTTTTTTTCACTTTGCCAACGAAAACCTTAAAAAGGGTATTTCCCAAAAAAAAAACCTCACTAAAATTTTTTCCCCCCAACTTCCTTTCCCTCTTACAATCGATGGGGAAAAGGGGGGGAAATCGCTCTGGGGGATTTCAATATCCCGGGGTTTTTTTACCCCCCTACCTGACGGTCCCCAAAAAAAATTTTTTTTGGGACAACTGGGTGGGGCTTTTAAGGTTTTTTGGAAAAAAAAATTTTTTTGGATCATAACCCCTGGGGAAAAACAGTACTATCCATGAATTGATCTTTTAAAAATTTAAAAAAAAATTTTTGTCGTTTTCCCCAAGGGGAAAATTTTTGGGGTTGTATTCCCCAATACAAAAAATCCCCCAAAAAAAGGTGGAAAAAAATCTCTTCACCCCCTTTACAGGGGCTGATTTAAACAACCCAAATAAGTCTTTCGGGTCGGTTTCGGCCTAGGAAAACTGGTCCCCAAAAAACAAAAAAAATCCCCCCCGGGGCCCCCCAAAAATTTTTAAAAGGCCTGCCTTCCCAAATGTAAACTTCATTTTGGAATTTTTGCGATCCTCACCCCGGGGGGAAAAATTTTTGGGACCCCCCTGGGGAAAAATTTTAAATTGATATTAAAACTAAACTTCTCTAACCCATACTAAGACAGTTAGCTCGAACCCCCCGCACTACATGCCGGTGCTTTTGGGGGAAAAATAAAGTTTTGGAAAAACCCCAAAAAAGAACCGAAAGGTGAAAACCCCCAACCCCCCGAAAAATTTGGAAAAAAATTTCGGAAACTTCATTTTCGACCCCAGCTCAACATGAACTTCCCTTCCAAATTTAAATACGTCCCCAAAACCCCCCTTTTTAAAAGGGGAAAAACTTGATTTTAAACCCCCCGGGTTTTTTTCCCCTTTCAAAAAAGGGCACGGGATAGGAAAATTTTTTTTTTTTTGGGTTTTTTTTAAAAGCAAAAATACCCTTCTGAGAAAGTGCGCTAAACCACGGGGGGAAAAGGCGGGGGCATAGGAAAAAACCTTTTCCCTATGAAGTTGCCTAACCAACCGTCCCCTTTCCCCAAAAGGACATACGGGAACGTGCGGGGAGGCTGGAAAAAAAACCCCTTAAACGCCCCCCTGAAAAAAAGAACAACCTCTGATGAAACCCCCTCAAGCTTTTAAAGGGACAACGACTATTCTTTAAAAGGGGGGTCACCCCGGGGGGAAAAAAATCAAGAAAGAACAAAAAAAATTTTCCTTTTTTAAAAATTTTTTCTAAAACTCCCGTCCTGCGGTGTATTGCAGCTTTTAAAAATCGATCTTTTTTCCCCCTCCCCCCACTCAAACCAGTCTTGAAGGGGCAATGGCTCCAAATAAAAAAATTTTTCCCCCTTCCCCATGTTTTTACCCATCGAATTTTCCTTTAAACCCCGGGCAAGGCGATTCTTTTAAAAACCCCCTTTTTCCCAGCCCCATCCCCCCCTTTTTCACGGGGGCCTATGAAACCCAAAAGGGGCCCGGGGTTTCCCCCAGGGGGTTATCAATCGCCCCCCAAAAACAACCCCTTTTATTCGTATTCCCCCCACGGGGGGGGGTTTTTTTAAAACCCAAAAAAATTTTTCTCCCCCGCCCATCAACCGTTTTCCCCGAAGAGCCCTACTTTTTGACCTGTTTTAATTAAAAAAAGGGGAAAAACCCAAAAAAAAACGAAAATTTAAAATTGTGGTTAGGGGTTTTTGCAGACCCCCCCGGAAAAAATTTTAGGGGCCCCAAAAAGCATTTAAAAAGGGATTGAGGCCCATCGCAGTCCCCCAAAACCCAAAAAAAGAAAAACGGGGGATCTTTTGGGGGTATCTACAGGGGGAAAAGGGGGTTTTAAACCAAAAAAAAATCCCTTTTTTAACGGCGCCGAAATTTTTAGATTTTAGGTTGGTCCTTTTTCCCGGGGGAAGGGGTTTTTGTTTTAGGGGGGTTTTCCCCCGAACCCCTCACTTTAATTTTACATCTTTTTAAGGGGGTTTTATGGGGGTGTCAAAAGTAAAAACCTTTTATATTGGGGGAACCCCAAACCCCTTTTTTAAAAGCCGCCCCGCAAAGTATCCCAAAAACCCCTGTGGAAGTAAAAACACCCTTTTTTCCACGGGGGGTAAGGGGAAAAACGGGACAACGTCTTAAAACCGGGGCCCTTACCCAAAACGTTTTTTGTGGGGGTTTGGGGGCAAACGCACGTTCAACGGGGACCCCAAAACCCAAAAAAAAAAAAAAAAACCCCCCCTTCAACTTTCAAACCTACGGCAAAACCCCTTTATCGTTTTTAAAAAGGGGAGGGGGGGAAAAATATCCTAAAACCCTTTTAAAAAACCCCTTTTTTTAAAGGAAAACTATGTCATGCCCCTACCACACGCTTTTTTCCCCAAATTTGGGGATCCATTTCATGAACGAAAAAAGTGATTTTAAAAAGGGAAAACCTTTTTTTCCCCCCAAGGGGGGGTTATCACTCATGGCTTTCGATCTGACCCCCAATCTGTCCGTACCACATGACATCGCATTTGATTTGACGGGGGCCCCTTTTTCGAGCATTTTAAAGTGAGTTCACCCGAGCCTAAACCCCAAACCGTCAACTGAACGGGGTTTCGGGGATTTCCCCAAAAAGGGGCCAAAAAAAGGGCGGGCAAAAAAGTCTGACCGATTATGGAATTTAAAAATTTTAAAAGGCTTCCTCCCCCTTTCCCCCCTTCCCCTAAAATTATGGATGTCATTGCGGTTTTCCCCCGCTTTTTTTTGACTACAACAAAAAGTTTATCTTTGGGGGAAAAAAGTGTTTTTTCTGTATTTTTGGGACATTACTTTTTCAAAGGGGGTTTTTAAAACCCCCTATCTAAAACCAAAAAATTTTTCCCCATTCCCCCAAAAGAAATCCGGGGCTATATAGTCCAATTTCCCTTTTGGGGGCACCCCCGGAAAATTTTTGGGGATTGGGTTTTTCAGCCCCCGGCTCGAAAAAACCCCTTCTCCCGGCCACACGGTGCAAAAAACCCCCTTTTCGTCCCGGGGGGGGAAAAGAAAAAGTTTCTAGTCAAAAAAAGTCTAACCTATCGTAGATCGTATTCAAAGGGGTTTTTTTTTACTGAAAAAAAATTAAATTGGGGCCCCCCACCAAAAATTTTTTGGTTTTTTTTGTTCTGTAAGGAATTTCTTTCTTTGCCTCTATTGTCCGGGGTTACTTCGGACTGGAAATTTTTTTTAAATTTGGACACGCCACCCCAAAAGAGTGGGGCTGAAAAAAAATCCGTTGTTTTTCCCCTTTTCCGGGGGGGTTGGGTTTTTTCCCCTTTTTCCCCCTACCCGCAAAAAATAGCTCGACCGCCGTTTAGTTTATCAACAAACCCGATCCCCCCCCAAAAACCCCCGGGGCAATTGGTTTCCATCTTTATTTTTTTTTGACAAGAATGGGGTGGGAGAAATTTTTTTTTTACATTTTTTGGGTTTTCCCCCCCCGAAAAAAAGGGAAAACCCCCCATTTAAAACCCCCAAAAAAAAACCCTTTTTTTTACTCCCTTTTCAAGCTTCAACTCAAATCTGCATCTGGGGTTTGCGACCATTAAAAACTCGTACCTTCTCTATCGCGCCCCCAAAAATTTCCCCCGAAAAAAAAATTTTTCCAAAAAAACCATTTTCCCCCCCTCATTCAGCCAACGACGCTAAGGGGTTAGGGATTACAAAAATTTTTCAAGACGTAGGGGGGATGTCCCCCCTTAAGAGGCCCCCCTTCCAGGCGGTTTTTGGGGCCCCCTTTAAAAAGGGGGGGCCCGCCCCTTTTTCCTTTTCCCCCAAACCCCCGAACATCTGGAAGGTTTTAAAAATTTGCGGTAACAAAAGGGGGAAACCCCGAAAACACTCGCAGTCACCAAAAATTTTTAACACATTTTTTTCCCCTGGGTGGGGTTTGATGCCCTGAGTCTCCCGTTGGAAATTTTTGGGGGCCCCAAAACAACCCCTTTGCCCCTAAAGCAGCTAGAAAATTTTTGGGAAAGGGGGAAAAACGCCTTTTTTAAAATACAGAATGGCAAAAACTGAGCAGCTAAAAAGTCGGTATATCAAAATTTTTTTTTCAAAAACAACCCCCCCAGAAGATTTGGGGGGGTAATCCCCGAAAACTCTCTGAGAACCCCCGGGGGGTTTACTGTATGGTCTTTTAAAAAAAACGAGAAACAAGACGCCGGAATCCCAAAAAAAGGGCACCTATCACACCTAGCTGGGCGCGTCTTTGTGATGTGGCCCCCCAAAAAAAAAAAAACGGGGCCCCCCCCACCCCCCGGGGGGGTGTGGTTTGGGCACCCATTTTGCACGTTTTTGAAACAAAAATTTGATCAAAACACTTCCGGGATGTATGCGACACCTTTTAAAATTAAAAAAACGGGTGTCATCGACTTGGGGAAAAACCCCCCCGGGTTGGGGAAAAAAACATTCAAAAGTTGGTTTTTTAAATTTCTACCCCCCCAAAAAGTCAAAAACCCCCGGTTTTTTTGGGGGATTACACGGGATTGGGAACTAAAAACAATTTTACTAAGCATCTAAAGACAATGTAAAAAAACGTATGAAAAAAAAGATTTTGGGGCCAAAATTTTTTAAAAAATTTTAATTGTGTTTTTTAAAAAATTTTAAAAATTTTTTTTGGGGAACATCTTTTTAAAAAATTTTCGGGGGAAAAAACCCTTCCCCGGGCTGCCCCCAAACCCGGCCCCAAAAAGGGGTTGGCAAAAAAGCAAGATTACTTTTTGGGGGAAAACCAAAAGGGTTTTTGAGGTCACTTGTCGCCCCGGGGGGGCCCAGCGCCGGGGTTTTTGAAGGCCGGGTAAAACCAAAATTTTCCCACAAAAACCACCGCCCCCCATACCCCCGGGTTTTTTTTCGGGGTTGTTCCCGGGGGCAGCCCTTTTTTGGGGGCAGAAGACCAAATTTTTCATTTTTCCCCCCGAGCCATACGCGGGGGTCGTGCGCTGCCCCATCTCCCAAAAAAGGCCCCTAAACCCGAGGGGGGGGCAATACCAGTGTGTAAATTGGGGGGGAAAGGGGGAAAGGGAATGGAAGCGGGGGGGTTTACAGTGTCCCCCCCCCGAAAAAACGGCATCCACCCCAAAAAACCCCAAACCCCCAAAAACCAAAATTTAAATTTAAAAAAAAAACATCAAAAAACAAATGCCCGGGCCCCCCTTTTCCAAAACAAAAAAAAAAAAACTCCAAAACCCTTTTTAAACCCCAATTAAAAAAAATTTTAATTTTAAATTAAATTTAGCAAAAACCCAAAAGCCCGATTTTTTTGGAAAAAGGGGGGGGAAAAATAGGCCAGGGAGGGGAAGGTGGAATAACAAAAATTTTGCCCCAAAATGTTAAAAGACAAAAAAAAACCCCAGGGGTAAAAGGGGCAAGGGAAAGGGTTTTTGGAGCCCTTAACCAAAGGTGGGGTTTTTCAAAACAGTGCTAAAAGGGGGGTCTGGATAATCTCCCCAAACCAGCTTTTCCACTTTTTAAAAGGGGAAAAGGATGTGGAGGGAAAAATTTGGGGTTCCCCCTAAAAAAAGTGGGAATACCCAAACCTTTTTTTGACCTAAAACAAACCCCGCCCCCCAAACCCCCAAATTCCCCACGTTCCAAGTACACCCCAACCAAAACCCCTTTACTCCCCCGTTTTCGGTACACCCCCAAAAAACCCCAAAAAGACCTAAACCATTTAAAATCTCACGATACGGGTTTTTACCCCAACCCCCACGCCCCCAACCAGTAAACTCACGTGCCCCCGGTATCCCCCCAAAACACCACGCCCCCAACCAATAACCTCACGGGGCCAAAATTAAAACCCCCCAAAAAACCCAAAAAACCCCCAAACCCAAAAATCTCATGTCCGGGGATCCCCCCCAAAACCACAAAACCCCAAAAACCCCTGACTCCTTACGGTCCGGGTTTTCCCCAAACACCACCCTAAACCCCCCTGGTCTCCCATGTCCAAGTGTATACCCCCCCCCCCAAAAACCCCCCGCCCCCAACCACTACTTTTTCCCTACAGGTACCCCCCCAAAAAACCAGGGAAAACCCCAAAACCCCTTCCCCCTTAAAAAATGGCTGGGGACACCCCAAACACCACACCTAAAAACCCCGGGGCCCCCCAATTTCCAGGTACCCCCCAAAAAAAAACCCCTTTTTTAAATTTGGTGTTCAAAGATACATAAAAAATAAACAAAACTTTAAAAATTTTTTGGGGAAAAACCCCAAAAAATTTTTCCTTAATTGATTTTATGAAAACCCTTGGAAACATATTTTTTGGGGAAAAAACAAAACCCCAAAAAAACTTCAAACTTTAAAAATTTTTAAAAAAAAAATTTTTCAATTACTATTTTTATTATCAAAAAGTTATTAAAAATTTTTAAAAATACTAAAAAAATTTTAATAAAATGGTTTTTGGGCCCCCAATTTTTTTAAAAAAAGGCCCCAAAAAAAAACCCCCCCAAATTTACAACCAAACAAACCCCCAAAAATTCCTTTTTTTTAAAAAAAATAAAATTTTTAAAAAATTTACAATTTATAATATTTACTTTTTTTTAAAAATTTTTATCGGGGGTTTTCATAGGTTGCCCCAAAGGGGGTTTTTTTAAATTGGGGATCAAAACCTAAAATTAAGAGTATTTTTTCTAAAGGGGGAAAAAAGAGAAAAAATTTGATTGATCAAAATGGGGTCTAAAAATTTTTTATTAAATTTAATTTTTAAGCATTGTCAATTTTAAAAGCAAATTGGCTACTCTCAATTTTTCGGGCAAAAATTTTTTTTTTTTGGGGTTCCCGGGCTGGGGGGTTTTTTTTATATATCTCCGTAGCTCTTTGAGATATGAAGTTACTTTTCATTGCAAATTTGTATGGGTCCTTTTAATAAAATTTTCCCTTTTAAATATTTGTTTTAAAAAAACCCCCTATTTTAAGTTTTATACACACACACACACACACACACTTTTTAATTATATATATAATTAATATATATACACTTTTAAAATTTTTGAAAAATAAAGGTAAAGTATTTCGAACGTTTAAAAAAAACTATTCCCCAGATATTGAAGAATGTTGACGTTCATGACACCTCAAAACCCCAAAAAAATTGTTTTTTCAATGCCGTCCTGGGCTATGTGTCTTTCAACCCTTTAAAAATTTTTATGGGTTTTGTAAAGGGAAAAATCTATTTTTTTAAATCTCAAAATCGGCTCAAAATTAGGATTTAAAAACTTTTTTTTTAGGAATTTGATTAAGATTTTAAAATAAAATGCCTATTTTTATTTTCCTTTTGGGGAAAAAACTTTTACCCGGGACTTTTATAAGCGGAAATTTTTCCCAAATTTTACGCAATTATTTGGAAAATAAATAAAAAAAACAAATTTCCAAAAAATTTTATTTCATTTAAAATAAAAAACTTTTAATTGAAATATATCTTTATAAAACCCAAAAGTTTCTGAGTTTTTGGGAAAATTTTTTAATACTTTTTTTGTGAGATCTTGTTGTACAGAGATACTACATTAGTTTTAACGAAATAAAATTTTTATTTAAAAACCCTTTGAATAAGTAAATAAGTAAGTCCCTCAAAAATTTGATGTTATTATTCCTTTAAACTCCTTTGGGGGTTAAAGATCAAAATCATTTTAAAACTCAATACTCAATTTTTAACTTTTTTTGGCACACATTTATAAATGACAAGCAAACTATATTAGATACGTTATTATGAAACAAATGGCAACAGTTAGACCTCTGTGTCTGGAAAATATTGATCTTAATTTCATTTAAATTTATGCTATTTAATTTTTTATATAATATACACGGTATAGTATTTTAAAATTATATGTAACTTTAAAATTATCATGCACACACACACCACAACAATATTTTTATATATTTTTATATATATATTTTTTTTATATTTTATTTTTTATAAAAACTATTGACCCATATTTTTATACAAATGGTTATTATTTAGCAGTAAAAAACATTTATAGTAGTAATCAGTGCCGATTTAAAGGGGGCGATGGGGGGCCGGACAAACCCAGCAAGGGGGCTACCACAAACCCCCCCAAGAAGAAAATAAATTAAAATTTAAGTTTAAATTTATTAGTACCAAAGATGCCTTCTTTTTGGGTTGGTTGGGCCTCCAATAATGTTCTTCCTGTATGAAAAAATTAGGAAAAAACCCAAAATAATGAGTTTTCATTTTAAAATTTTAAATTTAAAAGAATTAGAAAGGAAAATTACGTTATGATTTTAACCCTTTACATGGGTTTGGGGGGGTTTCCCCCACACTGTTTGCCATCCCCAAAGGTCCCCACAAAATAATTTCTGGCCTGGTTTAGTAATATATATTTTACACTCTAAAAAAATTTTTTATAGCGTTTAAAAATTGATGTAATGTTATATATATTTATGATTAATATCATATATTATATTTTCATCATGTTTATGATATTTTAAAATTTGTTTATTTAGCATAGCCCCCTTCCCCGTAAAAAAATATTGTAAAAAAATCCTGTAAAACAAAGCTTCCAAATCACCCATAATGCAAATAAAAAAAAAATTTTTTTTTATTTTTTTTAAAAAATTCTTTCCCTTTTCCCCTTTACTGTAAAACCCCCTCCCTTTTTTTTTTCCTCCCCCCTTTTTTGTCTCATTCCTTTTCCTCACCCCTCCCCCCCCCCCCCCTTTCCCCAAAACCCCACTTTCCCTTCAACAATTTTTTTTTCCCAAAGCTTTTTAATAAAATTATTGACATGTTTATGAGGAAAAAATTTAAATTTTAAAAATAAAAATAGCCTATGTTACTCGTGATAAAAGTAGCTTTATATTGGGTGAAAGAAAATTTTTAAAATCGGTCCAAATAGTTTTTTTTGTTTTTCCATTACAAAAAAAAAACAAAATAATCAAATCTTTCCTCTTTATAAAATTTTTGTATAAAATGAAATTTTAAAAGCAATGCGGGTAACCATAAGAGGGGCAACACCTAATAAAATGTCGAAAAATTTTAATTGGAAAGTAGAAATTTAATACGAATTAATGACCCTTTTTGGGCCCGTTTTAATCTTTTTTATTTTGGGCTAAAAATAAAAATTAGGACTTAAATTCTTTAAAAAATAAAATTACAAAATTGTAAGCTGGGAGTCCCTAAAAATTTTTTCGTAGGTATAACCCCAAATTTCCCCGCCCTTTTGGGTTTTGTAGTGTATATTTTTAGTTTCACATTTATTAAGGGTTTTTTAGTAAATTTATCCATTTATAAACCCCCGAGTGAGAAAAACCCCTGTTTTGGGGGTTTTGTTTCCATTTATTTTTAAATGTATTTTCATATCTTAAATTCAGTTGATGTATTTTGATTTACGCGTACGTTATTAAAAAAAAAAGACTTGTAAAGTTTTTTAAACGCCGAAACATTTTTTAAACCAAATTTTTGTTTGTTTATGCACCATAACAAAAAAAAATGGGCTATTTTTAATATAATCGGTGACCCGGTAGTTTGGGGTAAGGTGTTTAGACTTCGTGATGGCGGCCCGGGGGTTTAATCCTCGGTTTTCCCCGGGAAAGATTTTCTGATTACCAAATCCTTCCCTTTAACCCCTTTTAAAAAGAATCTTGTGAATTTTGGGGAAAGCCCGGCCTCCACCCTGGTTCCCGGGTTCCAAGTTAAACTGTAGGGGGTTCCCTTTCCCTCACAATCACCCCCACCATTTTCACATTAGCGTAAGTGCGTATAACCCGAAGGGTAGTAAGACGCGGGGCTTTTTAAAAATAATAATAAAAATAATAAAAAAATTTTAAAAATAATAATTTTTACATTTTAAGTATTTTAAAAAAACTTGTGGACTTGAATAATTTTGAAGAAAAGATATTTAGCCTATCCATGGGTTTAAATTTTCTAGAAATATTAGTTTGCGTTTAAATTTTTTTAAGCGGTTTTTTAAACTCATCCCCTTTCATCACTTTTGATTTGTGCATTTGGCCTACAAGGGATAGGAGGGTCGAGTCAAATTAAAAATTTAATTTATTCAATTTTTTTACCCCAATTTTTATTAATATAAAAAAGGGGGGTGTTTAAATACATTTCTTTTCTAATCCCTCATGTAAACCCGTCCCCTTTTTTAATTTCCCAACAAAATTTTGATAAAGCACCTAACCTAAAACTATCATATTAAAACCTTCCTTAACTTCCTACTATTTGGTCCGCCCCGGGGGTTTTTTTTCCCCCGATACCCCTCGCCACCCCTCAGCACCACGGCCCCCCTGGGAAACATGTTTTCCCCGAAATGTGTCTCTTATGGCGGCGATGGGGCATCCCCCTATCCCCCCACCCCGGGGAGGCGCCCTACCAGAGATCTCGCTCCGCCCACTTCCTCCAAAAACCCTTTCCTATGGAAACCCAACCTAACTTAAATCTAAAATAATACAAATCATTCTGTTATTAATTAGAGCCTACCCTTTTTTTATAATATAAGAACTTAACTAAACAAAAAGCTACTCTTCTTCTACGGCTGATCATGTCTGGGTTCCACCCCTGCCCAACTGCTGCTGGGCACCGAAGGGACCCCAACGCTCCAAAAAACCCCGACGCCCCTTCCCAAGGCGCCCCTCCATCTCTAGGCGCAGGGTTACTTGAGCTGAAAGGGGCTCGCCCCATCCATTCCCTCTTTTTACTCTCCACTCGAAAATTCTCAGTGGAATTTCGGTTTTCCCTTGGGACTTCAGCAATTCCCACTGCTGGAAAACCGTGAGAGCCCACCCCAGCTGATTCCGGATGCCCCGGGTCTCAGACTACGAGTCAAGGAAAAAAAAACAAACAACCAAGCATAGCCCGCCACGAGATAGACTACCACTGCCCAAGGGTTTGAAACGGCGCCCCAAAGAGCGCCACACAACAAGGGGGGGCAAAGAGCTTAAACTGTGAAGAGAGGTTGTTCTACTCTAATCTAGAAGGTTCCAATTATTTGGAGTGTAATAGAAGTTATTGTTGTCACGCGCATTCCCCCCCTTGTGACCATTGTATTTCCCCCAGCAAATATTGTACATAAATCACAAGAACTGAAAACTTAAAAAACCCTAAGGACCATGTTTCGAACACGGACAAATGGCAGTATGGTTGAAGGGAATGGTAGAGGCAACTCACCTTCACTTTATGTTTTCTGATTAATTTGTCTTGGAGTATCACTTTTATTAACACACGCACACGAATAAAGAGATTGGACCGCTTCCCGGGAAATTTCACGGAAACCCATAACCATCCTTATTGGTCGTCAAAGTCTCAGCACACGACTCCTAAATCGGGAGAAAAAAACCGCGCAGTGACACTTGGCGGGGAAAAAAATAGACCTAAAGGGGTCCAGTTTTCTTTTTGCCTCCCAAAATGGGGGAAAGGTTAAGAGGTGGAAGGAGTCAAGAAAATATAAGAAAAAGACCAAAAAAATCTAAACCACAACAAAAGGCAATCAACACAAAGCAAAACCCAATAACTAACATTTCGAGGGTAGAGAACCCAGATAAAAGGAAGCACTAATAAAGAGATAGAAAAAGGGCAGAACTAAAGTAAGACTAATGGACTGATCTAAAATAAACAATCACAAAAAAACCACCCCCAAAAACTAAAGTGGTTTTTAAGAACAACAAACCAACAACAAAGATTTGTACAGAATAATATTTTCAAAAAGATTTATCCCTTCTATTTATTAGGAATGGACATAATTTGCAACCGGTCTTTTGAGGATCCCATGCTTGGTGCAGACACTTACGACCCCTCGATATCCCATCCCTTCCAGGGTACACCTCTTCTACTCTTACGATCAGCCACCAAAGTGGGGGAAGATTTTTTTTCCTTTATCAAGACTAACTGTCCCTTTGTAAGTTGGCCCGTTTTTTAGCCCATTTTTGTCGCTGTTGGAGAGTATGGATATATTCCCTTGACCATCTTTGCCAAAAGTGCTGATAGGCTTGTTGTATCAACTGCCAGTGATTCAACCTGTTGGTCGGTAGCTCCGTTACGATCTCCTCGGGTGGTCTGGTGAGAGAATGACCAACTATGAAATGTCCTGGTGTCAACGGACCAAGGTCATTTGGATCCGCAGAGAGAGCACAAAGGGCCTGGTATTTAGCACTGCTTCAATTTGAATGAAGAGTGTGGATAGCCTTTCAAAGGTAAGTGTCTGATCACCCACCACTCGTTTTAGGTGAGTTTTGCGACTTGATACCAGCCTCCCATAGTCCACCAAAATTGGAGTGAAGGTGGGTTGAAATTCCAAGTTATGCCTTGGACTGAAAGTTTATCTGTTACCACTTTGGTTTCATTAGGGGGACTCTAGATGCCTTTGTAGTTCTGTAAAATGTCGATTGGCACCTACAAAGTTTGTGCCACAATCGCTATAAATATCTGAACACATACCACGACGGGAAATAAACCGAAAAAACGGTATTCAAGAAAGGCCCTTGTGCTTAGTCTGATACCATACCTCAGTTGTCAAGCACACAAACAAAAATAAGCCTTGTGCATCTTAAAACTCTCAATTCAGATGATTTTTATCTGGAAGGGTCCTCCATAATCCACTCCAACTCGGAAAAATGGTCTTAATTGCTGCACACGCATCGCTAGGAGGTCCCTCATGAATGGTTGAAGATCAGGTCCCTTAAATCGAAAACATCTCATACACTTGAAGATCCGGGTTTTTATAACAGTGCGTACTGAGAGAACCAATACTGGCTATGAATAGTGAGTGGGTTGTTCGAAGTCCAGCATGAAAATAGATATAATGGTAGTGATCAACAATGATATCGGTGATGTGACTATTTTTCGGCAACAGAAGAGGATGTTTTGTGTCATACCACAGTTAAGAGTGTCGCAAGCGACCTCCTTACCTCAGTAGTCCCTCCTGGTCGAGAAATGGGTTTAGGCCCCTCACGTGGGGTGAACATTCCCGACCCTTCTTTATTTCTTCAAGTTCTGACTCAAAACGCTTTTTGTTGAACTTGTTTGATACATAGCATACGGGCTGTATTGAGCTCCTTGGACAACAATGGCCTATACAACGATCTTGCTTCTTCACTTGGGAGTTATGAATAAACCGTGCTAAAAATGCGATGACTCGTTGATGAGAAGTGTTTGAGCAGGTCAGCCCACCAGGTATTCGCTTTTGCTATAGACTGGTAACCGTTAAAGCCTTTAACTCAGGTACCTCTACCTGGCAAGTCACCTCAGGGAGCTTGGGCCAACTATTAATGGGTTGTTTCAGCCAATCTGGTCCCCCTCCACCAGATGTGGAAATTTGTCAATTCTTCAGAATGTAAGCCTCTGGATGCACAATCAGCCGGATTTGAATTAGTTGGGACATATCTCCAATGTTGTGTTGGTACTGCTGCTTGAATTTGGGCTACTCTGTTGGCAACAAATGTTTTCAAAAAGATGTGGAGAAGTCTGAATCCATGCCAAAACGATGGTAGAATCTGACCAAGTATACACAGTTGACACCCGTAATCGTTGTTCAAAAGTTCTTTCTGCACCCACTCCATAAGTGTGGCTAGGAGCTGAGGCCCCCCAAAGCTCAGGTCTAGGAAGAGATAAACTCTTAACCGGAGCTACTCTTGACTTGGCGATAAGGTTGTTGACTTGAATTTCTCCATTAAAACGTAGTAATTCGAAGATAGACGACTGGCTTTCATATCCTTTTATAGATGCATCACAAAAAAACCATGAAGCTGACAAGAAATAGCATCACGGGTTGATATGAATTGTTGACTTTGACATGTGTAAGACATTAAAAGTGTGACAAAACCTTTTCCACCCTTGTCCGAGCCCTGGTGGAAGTGGTTTAACCCAATCAAATCTTAGGGTCCACAAAGTCTGCATGAACGCCTTAGCCCATAACACCACTGGAGATGGCCACCCCTGGATCAAAATATTCTGCAATATTTGAAGACCTGCCCTTTCGTTTACTGTAAACCTCAGAAGGGTTACATGATAAAAGAATTAATCTGATGTGGGGGTCCCCTTCCAACCCTAATATCTTAATTATTGATCTCCCTTTTTCAACAGGGGGGGAATTCACGGGGTTTTATTTGGTATCCCTTTTAATATTCAGGGGGGTTTGCTTAGCCCATTTCCTAATTGGAAGCCTCCTAGGCTTAGCAATTCAATCAACTCGGTTTGTAAACTGAGAGCAGATTCCCCTGAATAGCACCCTTTTACTATGTCATCAACAAAAATGTCCCTACAAAGGGCCTGAGCAGCACGAGGGTAACGAATTTTTCATCAGAAGCGAGCTGACGCGGGATCGCATCGCTAGTAAGGAGTGAAAGTTACACCAAAGTCACAGTATTCAATTGTATTCTTAATCTGTTATTCAGGGGTTCCGCCCCGTATTACCGGTAATGTCCGGTCATCCGAAATGACAAGTATTTGTCATACATTTGCATTTATCAAATGGTGACACAATGGGATGAAATCGAAAATTCATAACAAATTTTCCACAATTTCCCTTTGCATTTTTGGGACCCTTTTAATTATGTATCATTCAGTGATTACCTGATGAGTTGCTGCAGAAGCGTCCCAAAAACCACTCCAGTTTGGTGGTTGAGCTAGATTCCTTGGATACGCAATGATGTGGGATATATATTTAATGTCCGGATCATTGATGGTTCAATGCGCTGCATGTGACCCAGTTTTCTATTCCTTTAGAAAGGTCACATACTGTTTCTTCCTTGTGGGTAACGAGCTAACGGGGTTCCCGCTGAGTGAGTCTCTTGACGCTTGTTGACGTGACTCTCCCCCCAACTCTGGTTGTGCATCCTTGAAAGGTAACCGTCAATGTATCTACCCTCATTATCACTGTGTGTTGTCATATAGTGTTCTTCACAAAAAACTTCTCAGGGGCAATGCGGTTAGTTACGGTAAATCTTCCACCTCCCCCAAAAGCGTCGCAAAACACTATCAAGCTATGGTTCGGTAGCCCAAAAAAAATGACGAGACACTAGAAGTAATGTGGTTGAGGCCCCTTCTCCCCCAAAATTATGTTTCCAGACAAAGATGCTTTTGCAAAACCCCCGGGGGACAATTAGGTGAATTTGGGAATACCGCCCCCCATAAAACGATCCCCGGGATATTACCGCACCTAAAAGAATGAAAATGGGCCCCGGGGTACATGAAAATGGGGGTCACCAACTGTGATGAGAAAACTCCTAAACCCAAATTTTCCTTAGAAAGCATGTTTGATGGCATTCCGATGTGATTTTACTTAGAATGATGGCCTGGGGTGCCAACTGGGGTCCATAAACACCCCCGGGTTTTCCCCTCACATATCAAAACCCCCCTTTGTTGGTTTTCACAGTTGATTTGGGGATATCCCTCTAATGGGAAATTTTTCAACTTGGAGTGGTGGGGACACACCCGGTGAGCACGTCTTCAGTAAAAATTTTGATGATTGTGACGCACAATCTTTAACAATCTAACCTTTGATAAGCACTTTTCCCATCCTTAACTTGCATCCCAGGGTTTCCCCAAAAACAAGACTGTAGTAAAGGCTCACAGAATGGTGGAAAGCGGTTGGGTGTGTTCACTCCATGTAACAGTGCCTTCATGGCCTGTTAAAATGAACCTGATGGCTAGCTTTCCCTTTCAAAATACCTACTGTTTTCTGGGTGTGATCAAGGAGAGCTGGTAAAACTTTGGTTTTTGAGCTAGACGATCCTTGACCGAAAGTGTTAGTGGTCCCTTTTTGCTACCTGACCCGTGTGAAAACAATTTTTGTGATGATTTTGTTGTGGTGCGGAAATTAAACCTTTGGGGGAGCACCCCTTACTTGGGGGGCTCCTTTAAACAAATTAAAACACAAATTATTTGCCCCTTTCCCCAATCCCGGTTTTTGTACCCGGTGTCTTGCTCGTGAACACTGGACACTTATAAATATGTGGATTTCTTTGACCCCACAGTGCAGTAAACCTTGATTTGGTTAACAAAAAATTGATCTTCTCGCCCCAAAAGGGTGACTTCATGACCCTTTCCCACCTCCTGTTGGTTGTTTTATGTCTAGTAGTCGCGCAATTTTGACAGTGTTAGACCTTGATTTGCAGATGACAGTGTTTTGCATTGATTTTCAAAAAATTCCAAAAGGTTTTTCAAAACTTGGGAATTTGTTAGCCGTATGCGCAAGGGTTTAAACATCAGTCGTGTCTCTCTATCTAACTTGTTCAGTGTCAAGTTTAATATTTATTTTAAAAAACCACTCAAAAAACTTTGGGAAAATTTAACCCAAATTTTGTGCACCCCCCAAATGAATGTGTCCACTAACCCCTTAAGTTCTGT
The DNA here is from genome assembly GCA_039000515.1 of Timema cristinae. Lineage (NCBI taxonomy): Eukaryota > Metazoa > Arthropoda > Insecta > Phasmatodea > Timematidae > Timema > Timema cristinae. The sequence continues at coordinate 136,933 of JBCFYV010000656.1, forward strand.
GGCACCTTGAAAGGGTTTGCCCGGGAAAAGCATTTAAAACCTTTTCCCCAAAAGGTTTTATTCACACTGATAGGACTGTGCGCAACGTGCTGGGGCTGTGGGCGTGCTTCCCCAAAAATCTCAAACAGGTCATTCCCCTAAAAATTTTCCCTTTTGAGAACCCTTTTTTGGTTCCCCCCTCATAGGGGCTGTGCTGGGGGGTGCTGGGGTGTGTCGTTTTGGGGAAACGTTTCAAAAATTTTTCCCCAAAAGGGCACGGTCCCGCACGGTACGAAAACAGTCCCAACACGTCCTATTTAGTGTGAATGTTTGACGATGTCGCCCCTTAAAAGTCGTCTTTGTGTCGTTTTACCTCTTCGGCTTCTTCCGGCAAAACGGGGAACCCTTTTACGAAGGTTTTTATCTACAATCTGAAAAGTGGCTGCGGAACATTCCAAAATTTTTTAAAAACCAAAATGTGTACAAAAACCAAAATATGGGGTGAAAAAACGTAATAATGTTTGGGTTTAAAAATATGAATGCTTGTATAATTTGCAGCTTTAAAAAATATTAAAATCTCACTAAAGAAAATTTTTGGAAAAAGGAAAATAGCTGAAAAAAAAGAATGCAAGAAGTTTTTGTAAAGGGTTTTAAATTTTGGGACACTATTCTTAATATTTGTGAAAAAATTTTGATGGTCACTCTGGGGTTCCCCAAAAAATTTTTTGTGGAAATTTTTCTTCTCCCTTTTTCTAAACAAATGATGAAACCCAGTATTTTCTTCTTTTTTTTTTTTTTTTTTTTTCCCCCCTTAAAATTTTTTTCAAGTGAAAAAAGATAAAGACCCCATGCAAAAATCGCATCTTCCCTGTTTGATCCATGTCTATGTGATGGTTTAGCAAAAAGCGCTAAAAAGCCCGTCCCAGCAAAGTCCCATCCGTGTGAATGGTAGCGACACACACAGTCCCCGCAACGGCCTGAGGGCCCGTCCTTTTTCAGTGTGAATCAACCCTTTAAAAGTGTGGGGTAATGGCCTCACATCTTGGTAACGTTGTTTAAGAGTAAACCCGGCCCAACGGGTAGTTTCATTTTGACCCCGGTAACGGGTTTTAAAAAACTTAGGGGTTTTACCAATAAAGTCGTCAAATTTATTGAAAAACCCTTTTCCCCAAAGGTTGTTAAAGGGTTTTTTTTGTATAAGAGAAAAGGGCTTTCAAGTAAAGAAATGTGGGCCGTCAGGTTTATACCACTAAATGTGGGCATTTTTCCTCAGGAAAAATTTTCCCGACAATGCCTTTACTGGGGAAAAATCCATTATTTGTTACCCCAAGTGAATAAAGGCCCTTTTTAACCGTGCATAAATCTCCCTTTAAACCCGTGTGACAAAAAAACCTTCCCGTTTAATTATAAACCATATTTCCCAAATTTAAATTTGGGGTAACAACAATCTACTTTTTTACTCTTATTCTGTTGAGTACGTACATTTTTGCCAAAAAATTTAATTTATTTATTTTTAATTTCCCAAATAAAAATAAATTTGAGCTTTCTTTAACATGGGTAAAAAAATTTAACAAGAGATTAGAATTTTAAAATATACCATATTTTGGTCTTCCTGTTTTATTAAAAAAAATAACCCCTTTCCTTTTTCCAAAAAATCAAAATTTAGAACATTTTATTATTTGGCAATGAATTAAAAAATATCGCTGTGTCTTTTCTTTAGGGGTTACAATTTGAATAATGGTTAGAAAGTTGCAAGCTACGCTCCCCCGAATGACCCCTCTAGCAAATGATGATTGATTGTTTTTTTTTTGGTTCTTAATTTAAAAAGGGGCCCGTGATTCAAGAATTATTCTTTTTAGAAAAAGAAAAAAGTGATTTTGTTTTTCTTTTTTAAATTTCCCAAAGATATTTTACCTCTTGTTTTTGGTTCATATTTTTAAAATTTTTAAAAAATTTTTTAATATATTTTTTAAAAAACCCAAACATTTTATTGTTAAAGTGGATTCCTTTGTCTTTGGAAGATTTATTCGGGAAAAATTTTCAAAAAACGTATTCAAATGATGGAGGTGGCCCGGAAAATTTTAAAAAAAAAAAGAAAAGAGAGAGGAAAAAAAAAAAAGATTTTGGGAGGAAAATTGGTTTTTTTTTTTCATGTCCGCGGATTTGGGAAAATTTTAAACAAATTACGGGCGAGGATTGTTTTTGCCCCCTCGGGAAAATGATTTTAAATCAAAGTCTGAATTTGGGGGGAAAAATATACAAAAATAAAAGGGGGGGAGTTGCCGATTATTTTTTTTATGTTAAACCATTTAAAAAAAAATATCGTGAGCTATTTTTAGGTTTTTTCCTTGAAAGCTATTTCCCCGAATCTATTTTTCAATAAGAAAATTATACTTCAAAATTTCCCTTTTAATTGTATTTGATTTGTGAACATATTAAAATTTTTTTGGCATTTCGTCCTTTTTTGGAAACATAAAAATAAAAATATATATTTTTTAAAATTTTTTTAAAACCAATTGTACTTTGAAAAAGCTTTAAATTTAAAACCTTTATTGTTTAAATTTTAACAAACTTATTTTGTTTAAAAAAAAAATAGGATTTTTTTAATCAAAACCTTTTAAAAAAAAATAAAATTTCTTTTTTTATTCAAAATATTCTACTTTGGTCAAGTGAAATTTATTTTTTTGGGTTTAAACTATTTTTCTTCCTGTAAAAATTTTTTTATTACGTTAATATTTAGGGTAAAATTTTTTAGCTTCCCAGTTTTGGGTTTGTAGGTATTTGCAATGAAAATTTAAAAAAAAACGAGTAAAACATTTTTTTTTTTTTTATTAAATATTTACCCCTCATACAGGGGACAACTCAAGGTTATTTTATTTTATTTTTTATATTAATTTAAATTTTTAAGGGAAAATATTAAAAAAAATAAAAAATTTTTTTTTATATTTATTTTCATTGTTAAAGATTTTTTTTGTTTGTATATTTTTTTTATTGTTAAGATGCAAAAATAGAAGGGGGAAAAAATTTTATTGCAGGCCTAAGGGGTTTAAAATGATCAGGTATTTAAAGGGTTGTAACTATCCCAAGCCCATCCCCGTGGTCCCCAGAAACAAAGAGTCGGCCCCCTGCAAATAAAATTTGACTATTTAAAAGCCCCGGTGATAAGTTTTTTTTTTTTAATTTTAAATGGGAAAAAAAGTGAAGTTGTCTGAATTATTAAACAAAAAATTTTATTATTATTTTTATTAATTTTTTTCCCCCACCTTTGGGAAATAGGGGAATGTCAAAATCTTTAATCCCGCTTTTCATGTGCTTCAAAATCCAAGTCCCTTTAGATTATCTTGCCCGGGTCCCCCCTCAAGTGATTTCTTCAAAAACTTCCCTTAAAAGTTCCCCCCGGGGGAACAAAGTGCCTTTAAAAAGTCTACTTTGGTAATTTTCCCTTTTTAACTTGTTCCCCGACAGTTGTAAAGTCTGTTAACCCGGGGGTTATCACCTCAAACCCTAGTTCGAGTGTGCATAAAAAATGATGATAGAAAATTTAAAAAAAAAATTGAATGTAACAAACGGGGAAATAAAAATTACAAACGTAAGCCAAAAAAGGGCTAGCTAAAAAAAAAAAAACGTATAACCCCCGGCCTCGTTTTAAAACCCGATATTTTGAACAATATCGAATGAGACACCGATCAATAATAATACGATGCACTTTGGGGTTGGCCCGCGACTGAACGGTAACTCAAAAGATTATCGAGGGGGATGACATCACTAATAAACTGACCCAACATGGCCGAAATTTTGAGTAAAAAAGGCTACAAGAAATAAAACCCAAAAAAAAAGTAAATTGCCAAACCACCCCAACACACAGAAACAGCCCGGAACACTGAAAAGAGTATCCATGGCTCGGATTAAATATTTATATTGAATTGATTTTTATTAAAATATGCCTGGAACATAATTTTTGAAGCATTTAGAATAAAATAGTGGTCCAAATAAAAAGATCAAATCTGTTTGGGCTCCTCATTTGTTATGCTAAGCTGATAATCAGCTTGGGGTCTTGAGGGTTTTTTAAAAGAGGGGGCAAAGGGTTTTTAAAAGGAGATTTTGAAGCTTTTTTAAAAGGAAAGGGGGTGAGGATATTAAAAATAGGGTGTGAGACTACTTAAAAATGAGGGTGAAAAGGGTATTTTAAAAAAGGGGTGAGGGTACTTAAGGAGGGGTGGGCTATTTGAATAGGGGGGTGAGGTTAATTTAAAGGGGGGTGTGAGGCTATTTGAAGAAGGGGGTGAGGTTAAATTTGAGGAGTGTGTGAAAGGGTATTTAAAGAAGGGGGTGAGGTTCCTTTGAGGGGGGTGTGAGGCTATTTGAAGTAGGGGGTGAGTTTACTTAAAAGGAGGGTGGAGGGTATTTGAAGTAGGGTGTGAGGGTCTAAAAGGGGGGTGTGAGGCTATTTGAAGTAGGGTGCGATCTTACTTAAGAGGGGGGCCCCCGGTATTTAAAGTGGGGGTGAAAAATTTTAAGTGGGGTCTTGTAAGAAATCATTACTAGAAGGAAGAAAAATTTAAACAGCCAAAAAGTTTAAAAATAGAATTTTACATAATTATTTACGAATAGGTTTTACAAATTTTACATTATCTCCTTTCATAATATTATGTTTGGGACAAAGAAAAAATCACTTTGTTTATATATTGTAATTAAAAATCCTAGGTAAAATTTTTAAAATTAAAAAAACCCTTATTTTTATTATTTTAAACATGTGATAGAAGCTTATACTTTATTTTGGGTTGGATCCACAAATTTAAATGAATGAAAATATTGGTGCAATGTTTATTTCCGTTTTCATTTTAAATTGTCCCATAACTAGTGTTTTTAAAAACTTTTAAAAACTACTATTAACACTTGTATCATTCATTTAAACCCCTAGCCAACAAAATGTGTCATAGACGGTGCAATGGTTATAAATGTAGGTCTAACCTAGATTATA